>CM072151.1:3632009-3679176 GCA_036850595.1 Rhyacichthys aspro
AAAATAAATGCAATAAAATAAAATACAAAGCGGTTTTATCCTAGAACCTGCACAGACTTTTTACAATATAACAAATAAGCATCTCTTGTGGCATTACATCTTCCTTTCTCTTCTTTTTGTAAATAATGCTGTTAAATCTTTCATTGTGTGAAACTAAACTAAGGTGGAGGCCTACAATCTGGAGCAGGAGGGCTGCCCTCATCTGTCTAAGCTGCCACAATGGGCACAGTCAGGAGCATCCGTCACAGCAAAATAGGTAAACACAAAACTTTATGGTACAGCAGTCTTTGTTTTAGTATTATTTGTAGCAGTAAATGTATAAAACTGACTGCATTTTCTGAATTCAGGAGACTATTTGGTGACAATTGAAGAAAAAAACTCTGCCACTTACCTCAGAGCCTACACCAACTGGCGCTACCAGGTACATACCGCAAAACAACAAGTGATATCATATCATATATAAGCCTTTGACTGCTCCATCTGTATTTATATGATCTCTGTTTGCTCAGGCGGAGGAGAAAGCCCGTGTTGGAGTGTTTGCTGGGCCACCTGCTGCGTGGGGCTTCGATGAGGGGCAGTGTACAGATGGAGATCATTGAAATCCCTATGTCCGAACGCCCAGTGGCTGTGGCCTGTTGCTCTGTAACAGGGGACCTGCTCGTTGCCTGTGAAAACACTTTGGTTTTGTTTAATTTGAAAAGACAGAACCAACAAAATTTGGTAAGAATTGGCCTACTTCACTTTGGACTTTGTTTTCATTATCACAGAAGAAATAAAATGATGTTATCTGCAGAGTCCAAATCAGCAGAACCCACAAAGTCCAGGAACCCAACAGACCACAAGTCAATGTCAAGGTAGGTTTAATTAATATAGACATTTTTTCTGATCTTGATCATTTGACTGTATTTCTAATTTCAGGACAAATGTCAAACTTTTCTGCCTTGGACTTTGAGCGCTCTGTGATCCTGCATCTTTCGACAATCAAACCAAAAAAGGTGCATCATACAGTGTATTTGTACAGATGTGCCTTTCTTTGCTATAAAGCTTGGATTTTTAATACTTCGACACTTTCTTATTTTTTCTTTTGCCCACTAGGTGGCGCTTTGTGCTGGATACATTGCTGTACAGACAGAGCTGGAAGCACTGGTGCTCAAACTAGAAGCGTCCTCTGAGCCTCCAGTTTCAGAGGAATCCCTGGAACAACTCAAATGTGGTAAAACACATATGTTTTTGTTCATAAAATCTCACATTACGCCATACTTAGATTCACAAGACAAAATAAAACATGCCTTTCTTTCATTTGTGTCTTTGTGCAGATGATGTTGAAGACCAGACTGACTTTCTTGTTCTGCCGAGACATCAGGAGTTACTCGGGGATCGAGCTAAAAACTGTGACATCCCTGTGAGCGTCGAAAAGACCGGGCTTGAAGATAGAGGACAATATGAAGTGTCCTATATCCTCTTCAGGTGTGTGCTTTTTAAACAACAATTTCACTTTTAAATCTTTTCGTGTTCATTAAATGATTTATTCATTTTTTGCAGGTTTTACTCCAGAATTTTTCCAGGGTTGCAACATAGAGGAGACGCAGATTCACTCATTACAGCTTCACCCACTGTTTATCAGTAAGAGTTGCACCAAGATAAAGCACAGTGTAGATAAAGGAATAGTTGTGCCTGTTATGGGAAGTTGGAAGCAGACTTAAAAAAATTGACCTATTTACCTATTTCACTCCAAGTAGACAGGATGGCAAGACATGCCACTTAATGACGTTAATTAAAGTGATACCTTTGTGTTACTGCAGGAAATCAGTCTGCATCTCTCGAAGAGCCAGCCTGTGTTTTCTGCTTCTTCTCTTTGCCCAATGCTGGCTTCCTGTACAGTCTAAAGGGAGGAGTGGAGCTGCTCTCAGCCTATCAGTATCCAGAGAAAGTCTTAGAGGCCGTGTTAACCAACCACCTTCTGCATGTTGTAACCAGGTCTCCCCAGAAATCTGTGAATTGTCTTTATAAACATTCTTCTCTAGTCGTCTAGATTCTTTGTTTCTCACGAAGGCCATTGTTTTTCTGTCCAATGCAGGAGTGCCTTACAGTGTTTTACTGTTCGCTGTGCAGCACTAGCAGCCAGGATTGAGGACCCCTACATCGATACCACTATGAAGGTGCAAGACTTTCCTTGAAACTAATAAATGAATATATAGATTTGTACATCCCTAAATCTCTTTGCAGTGGTCCAACTATTTTATTACAAGAAGCAAATACAATGAAAATATAGAAACAAACCAATGTTAAAAGTTTTATTTTATAGGTTGTTTAATTTGTTGCTTGTGTGTTGTTTTAAGGCGTGTCCGCCCTGCAGCCTGGAGGTGTGTGCGCTCAGGATGCAGTTGTTTATTGGCCTCAAATCAGTTTGTGTCTATGGCCGCCATGTTGTCCTGCTTTCTGCGGCTGATACTGAGACCCAAGAGGAGACTGAACGCAACACGCAGCGCAGAGGCCTGTAAGATGACTGATAGAGTCCCTTAAATGTTAAAAACAGTCTGTCAGTGCTTTATTATAGACCGTCTCTGAAAGATAGTCTCTGAAGAGCTGCAATAGGTACAGTATTTGCAGACATTTCAATCTCTGTTTGCTGTGTGCTGTTGTTATTTTAGTGAGTTGAAAGAGCACAACACGCTGACTGGTATTTTCCTGGCAGTGGGAATTGATCCCACGACCACGCCGGCTCTGGAGAGCCTCCTGTCACGCCCCTTTCTGTAAGATAGACCCCAACCCCAAACCCTGCTGTCACTTCCAAACCAAGCTGCAAAATCAGAAAACTCGATCATTTTTTATTATTAAGCATATTTTATTTATAGATTTAAAAGGTGCTTACATTGCAACAATAAGAATAATTATTGTACTGTCACTGTGTCATTTTTGCAGCTTAGTCATAAAAGTGACATTCCCCATTTTAGGCTCTAACCCTAGGAGACTTAACCCGTCTAACTGCCCTCAGTGTGTGTCTTTTTGCTCATTAACTAACATTTGGACCAATACAAAACCTCCATCCAAATGTTTTACATGGTCTTAAACAAGTGAAAAAGCAAGTATAATTCAGCAAAAAAGATTAAAATGCTAAATTATAACCTTGACATATTGAGTCAATATTGTCATTAACCCTGAACAGCAACATCAGGATGAAATCTCTCATTCTCTTAATCATATCATTATTATGAACTATTAAAAGCCAGAGAACGGGTCTGAATATTATACACTCTCTAGAAGGTTTAGGTGGTGTCCAAAATGCCCAAATTGACAACAAAACTGATGCCAAGAAGAAGATACATCTATTTATACACATGGATTTGTGTAAAAGGTTGTTTCTAATTTTTGTTTCGGGACTTTTTATTTAAATGTCTTTAACAAAATGACTAACAGTTCAACTTTTTGCCTCGTTACTGATGTGTTACTGTTGTCTCTGGGCCTTTGTTTGATTGGAGTGTTTTTACTGGAGTGAGGACACTGGAATTCAGATCTGCTGTTAGTTCTGTGTTTGACCTCTGACCTCAGGAGCAGAAGGTGGACCATATCTTCTCCCAAAGAGCCCAGTCCAGTGGGACACGGGTGGAACCTGTACGTGGTCAACACCGTCGCCCCGATCATGCTCTACCGCGAGATGGTACGGTACTGTGTCTCCAGAGCCCCATGTCTACTTTACTATTACACAATTAGAAGTTCTTTGTTTTTTATATTTAATGTTTCTTTGTTTATTCTGATAATTCAGTTCATTTAAGGCAGTCTGCTAAAGATTAGAGAAATATACAGACAGATCAATTTCTGACTTTTGGACGTTCCATTATGCTTTGAGCTTTGTTTTAACCTTTTTGTAAATATGGTAAATTCGAGATTCAGTAGTTTATTGCCATTTCAATGAGAGCTTTGATTGGAATTTGTCTTTGTGATTGCTCAGAATATTTAAAAGTTTAGACAACATCGAAGACAATACAAACAAATACACATATTAAGTGCTCTCAGTGAATAAATTTAATTTATGATTTTTAAATGTCATTTAAATGGATTTAATAACCATATAAAACTCAATCTGTCCATTTCTAGGTGCATAATTTCAGCATGTGTTGGTTAAAGAGAAAAACCTAGTACCTCCAGGCAGTTCATACATACATGAGGATTTAAAGTGTTCTCCTCTTTGTCAGCTTGAATACAGTGAGAGCTACACAGAGGCCAACCCCCAGGCCCAGAGCCTTCGACACCTGCTCAGTGAAGCCCACCTCATCCTTCGCGCCTCTTTACTCCAAATGCAACACACAGAGGACGAGACTCCTACCGAGACGCAGACGACTGAGAGACGAGAGCTGGAGGCTGCTCTCCGGGAAAACTGCGCTCATCTGGGAGACTGTTTCAGCAGGTAACACGTGTACAACCATTTTATCAGTGCAGAGGTCTTTGATGATAAATTAATCTCTCAGTGTAACTTAAGAAGAGCTCATTGTATAAGAGTCAAGCAACATTTCTCTATATTTCATGTAGAATTTACTTTAAAGTCATATTTTTAAGTTAAATTATTACCCTCAGAGTCAACATGGCACAATTTGAGAGAGTGCAACGTCTCTGATTTAATTAATAAAGAACTTTTGCTCAGTCACTCATCTTTGATTATACGTTGACAGTGTCACATTGTGGTAGGACTAATAAAGTTAAATAACTGTATGCAAATTTGTCTTTCTGTAGGACATCTTTTGCTTCACTTTGCTCGTCCAAATGTATCTGTTCTGAAA
The DNA here is from genome assembly GCA_036850595.1 of Rhyacichthys aspro. Classification (NCBI taxonomy): domain Eukaryota; kingdom Metazoa; phylum Chordata; class Actinopteri; order Gobiiformes; family Rhyacichthyidae; genus Rhyacichthys; species Rhyacichthys aspro. The sequence continues at coordinate 3,636,785 of CM072151.1, forward strand.
GATTTATGTACGACTTGTGTTGCTCAATGCTCAATACAAATATTATCTGTAAAATAGTACAAACTGACGCAGGAAAAAGTTGTTTATTACTGTGGCTTTTATTTGGGTTGTAATTCAGTTTGCTCATTTATAGGGGTAGTCAAAAGGACTGCCACTTGGCCCTGCCCTACTACAGGATGTCTGGTTTGTCTATCCCTGAGGTCATGGCCAGGAACCGCCCCCATCCCAGCAACCCTCACTCCTACGGGCCGGGCTTCCTGTTCTACCTCAAGCATTACCTCCTGGAAGAAACCGAGCAGAGTCTCAGCCAGGTGCACGATAAAACAGAAAAGAGAACTACAGTTTGGAGGCTAAGCAGGTAAATAAACGGATAATATATAACGTTCTGTCACTACAGGAAGCGGCTGATGAGGTCATAGACATTTTTAGCCAATCAGAGCCCCTGCAGTTGGTCGGCGTGTGTGCGAGTCCCATCATGATCCGTGTGAGTCCCGCCCGGACGCTGAGGATCCTGCAGCATCTGGAGGACACCGCCGGCGTCTCCGTTACCCTCACCATCACCATGGCAACCTTAGCGCTGCGTTTGAGCGACGTGCTCCAGTTTCGACAACTAATGGACCGACACTCTGAGGTCAGTCATTATAATCACATTTGATAGTTTATGTCTGTATCTAAATGAACATTATATTGTGCTGGGTTAAAGAAATGTTATAAAGTGAGAATGTTTTCAAAAATATACTATTTATTGTTTATTTTAATCAAGTGTGTGCAAACAGAATAAAAAATCAAAATGAATTGTAATGAGCTCTCTTCCCATTGACTTCGGCAGTTCTTTTATTTACACTCGTACAGAGTTTTTGAAGGAACTCGGCAGGTTTTGTTTGAAACATCTGGAGAACCACCCTCAGATCTTCTGTGGATGTGGGCTCTGTGTCCTCATGTTAAACCCAGACAGGCTCTGTGATGTTGAGGCTCTGTGAGGGCTTTCTTTCTTTATGTTTTTTTGTTTATGCTGAAGATAGTTCCTTGTACACTGGTTGTATTTTGTAGTATGATTAATAAGTGAATAAACATTCTCATTCCACAGCATTTCTTCACACCTGCCTCACACTATTCACAACAATATTTTTGTGATTTTGTGATTCAGATTAAGGTGTGAGACAAATGTTCATAAATGACTAAATGGTCTTTTTCTTGTGTTTTCAGATGCAGTTGGTTTACGGGTTCATTGAGGAGCCGAGCCTGCTGTTGCACGGAGCTGGTGGAGGTCAGCACGCGCTCGTCCGGCCCACAGCCCTGACCTCTGAGATGGCCCGGTCCCAGCCTGGGCTGCTGGTTGCTGCTATGGTGGCTCTACATGAGAACAGCAAGGTTAAACTGGAACAAGCTGATCATGTTTTCAAGGTTTGTGTGTTAAAGTGTCTTGAAGTTTGCTTAGTTCTTAATAAAGCAAAAGTCCATTATTTTTATTATCAGACCAAAATATATAATGTAGAAAGCATTGAAGTGTAAATAAATCACTTAAATGCTGCTCTTTTAGGACAGACACTTGCCTGTTTGTTGAAAGGGTGTTGAGTTAAATAGATCAACCTCAGGCACTAAAACAATAGCGTTTGTTTTTCCAGGAGCTGGGCTGTGAAAGCTGCTTACAGGTGGATTTCTGGGAGGCGATGCTCATGGCCTCGTCGCAGGAAGCCATCATTCAGGAGCTCCTCTTCAGAGTGGCTTCAGTCTACATCGAACGACTGACAAATACAAACCCGGACCCAAAGCTTTCACACACAGCTCCGGTCAAAAAGTCACTGAAGTGCGCCGATGATCTGGTACAGAACAAATTCATCTGTGAAAAGTGTTTTACAGGTTTTATATTAGTTTAACACGGCTTGTGCTCTTTGTCAGATCAACTCCTGCTCCCATTATGGTGCTCTGTATCCCTGGCTCACTGTCCTCTGTCCAGTTCACATTACCAGCTCTCAACACCAGGAGGCACTACGCAAACTGCAGGTAACTCTCTTCACTCTGTCTTCATGACTCCACTTTTCAGGAGGTTTTAGTTCTTATTTACCAGTGATTCACGGCCTGTATTTGAGTGGAATCAACCAAAAGGCACATCATATGCTGCCTATTAATGAACCACGTCTATGTAATGCTTTCGTGTCTTTTTCTGATTAACTTGGTTTTATAAATGAAAAGAAAATGAGCAAGTCTTTTATATAAGATGAAAGGTGGAGCATTTAGCGCTGCCATAAGACAGTGTTGTAATATCAATAGCTGTGATCAGTGAACAATCAGTAAATGACATGTTTGATCAATGAATGTCATCTCATTGATTTACAGTATTAGGAGTCGACCAGAGGCAGAATAAAAAAGAATGAAAAATAAAATGAATAAATAAAAAATGAAGAATTTAACATAAAATAATGGCATAATGGCCTAAAATGAAAATGTTTTGTCACAATTAACACACTAACTTTCATGTAAACAAATGGTTTGGATAATATATTTTAAATAAATATTTGCAGTTATCGATTTAATATTTATCCATGAACCACATATTTTTCCTTTGTAATCGATTTCACTAGTAATACACACAATTATGCTGCTTACATAAAACGTAATGAGCCTTTGATCATCTTTTCTGTCCCAGTCTTTGTTGTGCGGCCCGTCTCTGTCCGTGGGCTCCGTTGCGCCTCTGTTGGAGCGAATCTCAGAGGAATCACTGTGGGGCTTTAGTCTGCACCTGCTCTGTTCCACCAGAAGGGGGCATTATAACACCAGCATAGAGAAGCTGCTGGACCGGTGCCCTCAGGCCATCATCGCCTACGCCAACCACCACCTTCAAGACAAACACATGGTAAGAGAAGAGGGAAGTATTATATATATTTAAAAAATACTTTTATGTTATTCAGACAACGCATCAATAGGGATTAAGTTTGGGTCTGAGGTAGAATATGTTTTTGTTAAGTTTTTATTATATTATTGTTTTGATGTCTGTCTTTAAATGTGCTTTCAAACATAGACACACCTGCCTTCTTTTGTCTGACAGGGTTCCCACAGGTGCCTCAGATCCTTGAAAATGCTTAAATTTTAATCTAGTGTTTTCAAGGTTGTAAAAGTCTTTGAATTTTGGATAAAGTGCTTGAAATTCTGATTGTGTTGCTTTAATCAGTTACAATCTCACTTGCTCAAAGCTGAAAGATTTGGTTCTGAACCCAAACAAAAACTGACTTTAGCTCATTTTTTTTACATATCAGTCTTCTGTAAAAAGAGACCAAACTTAAAGGGACTATTCATCCAATAAATTAACATCTTTTTGATCAGACAAGTTTCATTTTTTAAGTATTTAGCAATTTAGCCACAATGGATTTACATGAGAAAAACTACATTTGGTGCATATGTAATTTACCACAGTTGCAGGAGCTTGAAAAACATGAAAACACACCTTGAAAGTGCTTGAAAAGTGCTGGAATTGGAACTTAGAAAAGGTGTCCCAAAGTCCTTTCCTGTTTGATGTTAAACAGAATTTCAGAAACTAATCTGACAGAAACAGTCTCTAGAAACAAGACTGAGCTGGTTTTAGTGTCAAACACATTTGGACGACCAATATCAAAAAGTGTTATAACAATTTCAGTTTGTTGTTATTTCTGTATATTATGTGTTGACAACTGTTGTGATCACAATTTAACTCATGAATGTAGCAAATGGAAATTGTTTCATTTTGACAAATTCAGTCAAGACACTGACAAGATTTTGTGTTTAATCTCAGTAACAGCTACATACATTCATAGACTTTTTGAGGCAGTGCTTATTTGGAGAATTTCACCAGAAATACATGTTCTTTCTGATTCCTGCAGGCTTTGTGGTGGCAAAAACTATTGCCAGAGCTTTGTAATCGAACCAGAGCTGCCGTGGACAACAGCATCCTACTGGCTGCCCTTCAAGGTACTGTGACAAGACAAGGTTATAGGAATCCAAATTATTTAAAATTATACTAATAAAGAATTTAGAAGAGAAGGCATGGCATGAATCACATTTTATCAAGTCCTAGTTTTTAAGTGAAAGCAGAAATGTTCTTTGTTAATAGCTAAGCTTTCTTTAATCATTTTTTTACATTATTTATGTGACCTACGAACACAGATGTAAACACAAAAAACAAGAGCACAGGGTTAGTGTTGTAACAAAATCTAAATCTAGTCAAGTGAGCTGATTAAAAAGAAAGAGAGAGTGAGATACTTGCAGACAGCTTCCTAATGACTGTCCAAACCTTTATCAGTCTTTTAACAAACATGCTGCTCATTTCATGTTTGACACATCCAGGTCCTTTCAAGCATCTTGAGAAAAGATGATAAAAAAAGTCTTTTTATAAGTAACCCATTGATAAAAGAATATGGTTTACAGAGGACAACAGTAAGATATAAATGTTCAAGAGTAAACTCTTGAGCTCAGATATCCTCTGAGAGCTTGAGTTTAATTTGGTCTCTGTCTGTGTCCACAGAGACGCTGGTGGTGGTCGCCATGGAGACGAGCCCGGCCGAGTTTCTGGAGCTGATTCCTGACGACGGCACGGCCTCGTACTTCGTGCCGCACTTATTGACCTGCAGCCAGAGGCACCTGACGGCCTGAGGACAGCGGCTCCATGAAACGGACCCACAAGAGTGTTGAGATTCAAATATAAACCTGTGGGTTTAGATAGTTTGTACTTCTGTAAAATGACGCTGCTGTCGTAACAACACAGTCTGTTCAGGGAACTGCGCCCTCTACTGGATAAAAGTTACGCAGTGTTGCTTTAAAAGTGGAAGTTATTTTGCTGGTATGAGATGGCTTGACAAATTTTTACCATTAGGCTTTCATCAAAATATAATTGTTAGTTACCAGTGTGTCGGTGAGTGGCTATGCAATCTAACCACAAAATATCATCCATTCACATTGAATTTGGACATTACTTTGTGCACAAGCAGCATCAAAGAGCGTTATCACACTTAAGTGAACAAAATGTCAGACAGAGACACTTCCTGTTCTTAGTGGCGTATGTGAAATGAAACATTTAGGTGAAGGCAGGGTATCAGTGCGAAGTGACATCACTCCCCTTCGCTCGACTCAAACCAAGCCCAAGGTTTGGGGAACAAGTCCAGGAAGCTGCGTCAAGTGATAAGACAGACAGCGCTTGTATGTAGCTTCAAATAAGACAGAAAGTTAGTTTTCTTGTACATTTTGATTATTATTTTGTAAGGTTTTAGGTTTATGGTGTGTGTCCAAACACACCTTGACTCCAGGACATGGCACGACACAGTGCTCTCAAGCTCCTTCTGCTCTGGGCTGGGATCATTGGTTTGAGCATCTGTAAGTATCCCATAAAGGGCTTATAATGTTCATTGATGTAAAGTTAAAAATGTCTTGGTGCAAAGTGTAAAGGGCAAATTTCTCTTTCTGAAGTAGAAGCATATGATGGATGTAGGATGCATTTCATTGAATTTACCTGAGACGCAGAAAAGTTGCTAAATCTACTGTACTTTTTTTTTTTTTTCACTGAATGAAATGATCTTCAGTCAAAACCAGGGGCAGATATGACCAACTTTAACATGTCTTTGAAAAAATGTGGCGCTGCTTCACATTACTTTCATAATTGGAGTACGCAGTAGTAATGTACAGTCTAGTAAATGAGTAAATAAACATTTAGCTAGTTTTATGTATGGGGCAGAATGCACTGTACAGTACATCTAAGTCTGCATGGCCCTGTGCATTTGGATGGATTGATCCAATGGTAAAAGCTACAGTTTGTGGGTGTATAATCACTAAGTCTGCATCAGACTCCTGTGGCAGTAAATTCTCTTTTCTCTTTTACCTTGTGGTGCATATTTGTGTTGATGCGATGAGTTCTGGCAAACCAAATAGTAACGTCACTGAGTAATACACAGTGAACTATCATGAGACTAGGCCTGTCTTCAAAAGAAAAGCTTATTTTCCTGTTTCATGTAAAGAAACCATAAAAATATTATAATTGTTGCTTTAAAGAAAGCAGAAAATAGACTGAAGCTTTTCCAATTGGTTCCTGCGTGTAGCTTTTTATATTACAGAAGGAAAACTGCAGGGTGTCCCTGAAAAAAATCTAAATTGATAAAATCTCCTGACTTGTGGTAGGTTTTCTGAACCATATTTATTACGTATTGACTTAATCTGATTTTACGTAGTGATCAGAAATTGCCTTTAACAGGTTCATCACTTACTTTTTTAATTGCTTTTAACGGCCGTGACTTTAGGATCAGGAAGAGCAATTTAATACTACTTACTTCAGTTTAATTCAAACAATTTTTTACACTTTGAGTTTATATTTAGCTATTCTCAACTAAAATTTTAGTCAAAGCCAGGGTTTGATATTGAATTGTTGAATGCTGTTTAAGTCAAGTCCATAAAAGCTCAGTGATTTCCTGCAGGACATTTTGAATCCTCACTTGTAAAGTAAACCAACAGGGCAAGAAGAGGCAGACTTTTATGTCGTCTTTAGCTGGAACAAGTCTGATAAAAAAAAACTCTGACCACTTCTGTGTTCAATTTGAGTAGCCTTCACTTCTGCCGCTGCACAGAACAGTTGAGCAGGAGCGAGAAAGAGTCAGTGTAAAACAACTTGAGAATTCACAAGTAAAAAAACAAAACGAAGAAGCATAAGCAAAGAGTGAAAAAATTATTTAGAAATTTTGTTTAATTTGTTTTTAGCATAGTTTTTAATTCACAGATGTTCACAATTTTCAGTTTATTTTGTCTTAGAATAGTTTTTGTTCTGGCCAGGTTGACTTTTTTTCTGCTCTTCTTCTGCTGTTGCAAAATGCAGTTTTCCCACTAAATGTTTTCTTATTCGTATTATTCTTATTACTTAACCTCCCATGGTTGGATAATGACTCTAGATAGTTGTAGATAATATAGGTAAAATAAGAGAGACTTAAGAGAGAATTCAGAACTCTAAAGAGTTAAGCTGAGTTTAAGTTAAGTTTTAATCTTGATGCTAACTCTGCAACACATTCTTACTGTGCACTCTTACTGAGCTGGAGCAGGAGCCCAGGAGCCACAGGGAAAGGTGGGGTCCAAATGGTTCTGGTTCTCGGGTCTGTCAGGGGCCTCCTGAACCTCACAGGATCCACTCTGTCACAGTTTAGTTACAGTTCAACAAAAAGAAGAGTACATCTTAGAGAAAAATGCTGATTTGTAAATTTAAGAAAACGTTCTTTGGAGGCTTTTGTGAGAAAACAGCCATTGACACTTCCTTTTTGACGATCAGACATAGGTACACTGAAGAAAAATACTCTCACTCTCAAGAAAAATAACAAATTAGCAAAAAATGAATACTTGGGTGATGCTCAACAAAATGGAAGAGGAGAGAGAGGAAGAGCAGAGGTCAGGCTCGGACGGGTCTGAGAGAAGATCACTAGGACGAGTCTGATTCATGGCGGGAAGAGTTTCTGTATCTCACCAGGAGTAAAAATATCAATAAAATATAAACTATTTCACCTTCACATATTTTGGAAAACACAAAAAACACTCATTTATATAAACATGTCCTACGTACAAGAGTGTAGACTTTAAAATAGATTTAAAGATAAATTAATATCACCCATTTTCCAAAGATAGCCATTAACACTGAGTCACAGCATGTTTTTGGACCTTTAACTTATGTTGTGGCTCTACACTCTTGATCTGAGGAGAGACTGTGAATAAAGTAGTGTTCAAGAAAGATATTTCAGCAGGCCAAACAATTCCTCATGTCCCGAGGTCTTAAGGTCAGATACACCAGTTTTTGTACCACTAGGCCCACTAAAATAATATTTTATGTCCAGCCGATAGATTATTAATGTTAGCTTTAATGTTAGCACATTTCAAACTTTTACACTTTACTCACCATCTGTTTTCACTGTGACTCTGCAATTAAAAATTCTGCAAATCGCAAAAGGATTTGCAGAATTTTTAATTGCTTAGTTTGTACAAAAAAATGTGTGAAGTTTCATCCAAGTATGCTTAGACTCTTTGAACCTTTCATTTTAATGGGTTGTTACATAAGACACAACATTCAGGGCGACCTTCAGCCTCATGGGAAAATAGTTTTATCACCAATTCTGTTCAAATGTCTATTATTTTTCATTGTTTATCTCTCTATCGCTATGGTTCCTTAGCTACTGCCCTCTTTGAATCATATGTTGTCTATAAATAACATTTCCTGCTTATACAAATGCAGAGTTCACTGGAAAGACACTAATGGACAAATGTGTCTGTGTTTAAATAAAGTATGTTTCTGCAAGTCCTGTAAGTCACTTTTTCGAAGTGAACATTGATTGTGAATTTTTGTCAGTGTATGTCTCTAAGTCAGTGGTGTCAAACTTAAAGTGAGTAAGAGTTAATAAAAATCCTTTCAGAGGCCGAAGATGGTTGCATTTGGGAAGCTTTTATTAAATTTTGAATGTTTCATCTTCATTTGAGTACAAAAGTTAAACTGATTTTAGTTAGATTTGAACATGTTTTAGATGGATTTTTATGTTGTTTCCTTTCTCATTTGCAGGTGAAGACCAACCAGGTAAACAGCCTTTTTTAGTACCATTTCTTCATCTTCAAAAATAAAGTGACAGACAAACTGAATTATAGAAGTTTGAAGTTTCTGCTGAAGTTTGTGGTTTGGATGCAATGTCTTTTTAGGTGCACATGCAAACCACTATAACCACTCTGCACCATGCTGCTTAAAAACTGCTGCACTTAAGCAAATGTTAATGTTTTTTTTTTACTTTGTCTAAATATGTGCAATAGGCCTGCCTGTTTATGAATACATAAGCAATACCACAAAGTCCTCAAAACAGCTGTTTCTTTATGTTGTTTTTTTTTTTTTTTTTTTACGGAAAAAACCCCCCGGGGGCCCAAGGGCCCACAAGAATTATTCTTTTTTTGGCCCAAAAGGTTTTTTTTTTTTTTTTTTTTTCTTACAAATGGGTGTTTTTAAAAAAAAAACCACCCCCCCCCCAAATTAAGAAAAATAAACACCCTATTTTTATTAAATTTTTTTTTATCCTAACAACACACCCCCTTTTTTTCTTTTTTTATTTCTTTTTTTTTTTTTTCAAATTATTAAAGGTAGAATAGAAGATGTTTTTGTAAACATTTTTGTTATATTTTATAAATTTGTTTTTACTTGCATATAAGACATCGGAAAATAAGAGGTCTTGAAAAATAAAATTTATTATATGTCAATTGTGGAAGTGGTGGTGCCTTAAAAACATTAACCAATCAAAAACGCTCTCATCGCGTGTTCTATTGGTCAATCAGCCTGTCAATCACTCCTGCTACGTGAGGCCGGAAGCGTGCGCGTTCACGTATTCTGTTTACAGCTGCTTTTGCGTTGCTACCGTTAAACAGCCTCACTGTGCAGCTCCACTGTCAGGCACAGACTGCTCCTTCATGCAGCTCCATTGTCAGGACCACATAGTCATTTATTTCCCTTTTTTCTTTTTCTCTTTTTCTCTTTATTAATTTGTGTAGATGGGGGACAGTCTGTTTAACTAGCGTTAGCTCCATCCGTTAGCTTTAGTTTGTTCATCTAGCTACTCCTCGTTAGCTTCAGGCTACATTTATATCTAGTTAATATTTTTTGTTGTTAGCAAGGTTTTACACAATGGCTGCGAAGAACACTGATGAAGGTAACTGTAAAAGAAAGACTATGTTTGAGGTGGCTGCGAAAAGGAAAAAGATGGCAGATGAAAGAAACAAAACCAGAGTTGTTCTTGGTGCATCGTTTGAGCGATAGCGAGCGCTGAAGGCACAGCGAGGAATACGCTGCTCGACAGGTAAGTTTTAGGCTCAATGTTTGGTTGTCATATTAAAAACTGCTAGTTGGGAGTATTATCTGGTGTTTTGTCACTGTATATTGTTAGACACATGTAATGTTTGATCGCTATTCTTTTTGGTGGGCAGAAGTTAGAAGTTATTTCTTATTATTGTAAAACGTTACAGGCAGGGCTACTCTATTTCAATTTTCTAACAATCAATGGACAGAAACCTGCGTTTGTGACATTGTATGGAGAGAATCGGGGCCAGTCAGCTGTGAAGCGCTGTCTGTTAGTGTCTGGCGCGTGCGTGTTGTTTTGGAGGCGGATCTCGGAAAGAACTGTGAAAGAAGTCGGCTGGTCTTGCGCATGCGCATTTTTCAAAAACTGGCTAACTGTCGCTGCTGTCTGAATGTTCGCAAACATCTTCTATTCCACCTTTAAACCAAGGTGAAAACTCACAGATAGAGAGAAATGAGAACAGACATGTTTCTGTCAAATCAAATTAAACTAGTTTTCTTCTATGTTTTTAGTTGAAACGACTGCACCAGAAAACAATGATCCTTGTAAGTATTCTTCTGTGAACTGGCTTCGATGGAAGATACTGTGAATGAAGCTCTGGCACATTATTGTTTATGAACCACTGCTTTATCCAGTCATTTTAATAAAACAAGTTGCATTTAAAACAGAATCAAAGACGTCCAATATTAAATACTGCACAATATCACACAGTGAGGAGCAGAGAGTGGTGTTCTGTGTCCATTTTATCCAACTTTTAGTTTTGAATGTTGCTCCATTTTAGTCAAATATATTCTACAACATAAAAGACAACCCACTCACACTATTTAAATGTCTTTTCACTCATTATATCACCTGTTATATCTGTTATTGTCATTTCTGTGAACATGCTTTTGACTTGTTTCTCTGATAAAATGATGCTGCTCAGTCACATATTTGATAAATGTGTTGCAGGTAGTTACTCAGTTGAGGCCATAGAGTTTGGTCTTCAGATTCAACTGAATAACCCGACCGGTTGTAACTTCATCCTGAACATCAAGGAAGAAAATCTGACAGTTGTTGCTCAAAACTTCTCAAAAACACCACATGACGTCACTGGCCTGAAACCTTGTACGGATTATCTGGTGACAGTACAGAGAAGCAGTGGTGTGAACTGCACAAACGAACAGAAAACAACATCAGAAACCATAAGAACAAGAGAAATAAGTGAGTAATAAAATGGTATTCACAAAAACACAACTTCCTGTTTTATCTTGTCTGCGCTGTCATTGGCTGTTTTATATTCATGACCTTGTTGGCAGTAAAGCAATTAATTATTTAATTAAAAAAAATAAATAATTTAATTTAATTAAAAAAATTACCAGCTGAAACAATGTACCTGTCTATTTTTACCTCATCATAAAATACCTTTAAAGTGGTGGAGGAAGTACTCAGCTCCTCTACTTAAGTAAAAGTACAGATAAAGAGGTAGAAATATACTCAAGTAAAAGTAAAAGTATCACATTAAAATTATTACTTAAGTGAAAGTATTAAAGTTTTTAATATTTTAAATGTACTTTAAATGTAAAAGTATTTGACTAAATTTAAAAAATTCTGCGACTAATTCAGGCGAAGTTCACCTGTGTCTGTTTAATAGTTGGACAGATCACTGAGCGTTGTAGCATTAGGTACACATTTATGTACCAATTAAACATTTAATTTAAGGTTCAAGGTTCAAGAGTCTTTATTATCCCCGAAGGGCAATTTGTCTTGCAGCAGCAGCACATTCACACAACAAAAAATAGACAATAAATAAACAATAAAAATATATTAAAATGACTGATTAAAAATGCCAATAGCTACAGGAATAAAAGAGTTCTTGTGTCGATTGGTCCTACATTTGAGGACAGTGTATCTGCGACCAGACGGGAGCATTTTGAACTCCGCCCACAGAAGGTGGCTTGGCTCAGAGGAGATCTGTTGGGCCTTTTTAAGGATTTGAGCCCTGTAGATGTCCTGGAGGTCACTCAGAGTTGTTCCTGCAATTTTTTCACACGTGTGGACAATGCTCTGCAGGTGTTTCCTGTTCTTTACCGAAAGTGCACTGAACCAACAAATAAAAGAGAAAGTAAAAACAGATTCAATAAAACATGAATAAAACATTTTCATAAAAGTGCTGTCTACATTAAAATTCCTTAGTTTGCGATAAAAATACATGCGCTGATGAGCTTTTGTGCAAAGAGCGTCCACTTGGTTGTCAAAGCTCAACTTGTCATCGATAATGGTGCCCAAGTAATTATAATGGTGTACTATTTCAACGGACTCTGAGGTGTTGCAGATGTACAACTTTAAAAACTCAACTCAAATTTTACAATGTAAAAATGTAATGGAGTACAGATATTTGCTCTAAAATGTAGTGGAGTAAAAGTATCCTCTTTTAAATCTAAATAAGTACAGTACAGATACTTGAAAATTATTCTTGTAACAGAGTATTCTTACTTTGTTATCCACATCCTCCTCCTACTCCTCTACGTCAACCTTGTAATCCCCCTCTTCACCAAACTACACCCAAACAAATCCCTCTGTTTAATGAAACAACTTGGTCGACTTTGTGAGGTCACAAATGCCTTCTGCCCAGGGCCTGATTGGTACTTGTTCAAATGCTTTTAGCCAATTGTAAAAGCACTTGAAGAAGATCAGAGTCTCTACAGAGGAGTAAGCATAACAATAAATACAGCAACATCCCACTGACCAATCAGAGCACTGCGTTTGGCTGAAAATGATAATCTGTTTTTGTAAATGATGTTTAATTTGTTTGTTATTGCAGTTGTATTTTTTCCTGTGATCTGACTGTAAAACTGGGGATATTGTGTGTTTGCGTGTTTCAGAGAAAGAACATGTCTCTTATGGCGTTCACTCCATTGGATTAGTTTCATACAACACGTCCTGGAACATCAGCTGTGAAAACATAAAAGCAAACAACGCTGAAGTCACACCTTGTCCCCAACAAACCTGCTGCATTAAGGTCTCCTCTGATGACATCTGCAAAGACTTGACCACAACCTTCAACTCAAACTGCTCTTTAACACACTCTGAACGTCTGAGTGCTGGTTTGTAAACTTATTATAAACATGTCATTTACACTGTGCTTTTGAGGTTGTGTTACATGTCTTCTGTTATATCTCCCTAGATAAGTTTTTAAACCTGATTGATCTAACACCAGAAGTTAAATATCTCAATGGATTTCCAAATGGAAATCCACCACAAATTGAAGTACAACTACCTGAAAACTGCAATCTTAATGTTAATTACACCTGTGTTGGTAAGTCCAAGGTTTCTAGATCTAAGAAAAAATGGTAGTAAAAGTGAAAAAAAAAAAGTTATGCATTTGTTGTCATGTTTTTGAATAGAGAAAAACTCATATGAAATCAAGGATTTGTCTGAACTGGACTATTTCAAGGACTACAGTTGCACCGGTGATATAAAGAAAAATGCCATTTCCATCAGAAATACGAGTTCAGTCCATGTCGACACTTTTTGTGGTATGAACTATTGTTGAAATGAAATGAAATCTGAAGGTAATACACATTTTGAGAGCAAAAATAATGCCATTCATTTTAACTTGTGTTTTCCAAAAGACCTCAGTTTATCAATAGAAAGTCCCAGTGTGACTAATACGTCCATTGGCCTCAAATGGAAAACACCAACAAGTGAAAACTGCCAAACAATCCCTCCACTTCAATATGAGTGTCACTGTTCTTCCAGGAGTAAAGATGGCTGTAAGTACAGTTATAGTTGCCTTAAACAACTTTACAGTAGAATTTTATTCACTATTTCTGCATTGCACTAAAGAAAGAAATTAGATTCTTGTTTTGCCCCAAAACATGACCATCATATTAAAGGCTTATAATTGGTAAACACAGCAAACTGATTTATTAATCTCTTCAAATCTTATTCAGAGCACTTCCTCAAGTCTAGGTCAAGGTCTAAATCACCATAACTACTACAAATACTTTTTTACTGTGACAAAGCAATAATCTACAAACCACAGAATGAACCTGACACAAACTGAAGCATTATAGAACAGAAAAACATCGTTATAGACGTTATATTTGATGCTTTGACACAAACAAGAAAGAGACTGTTGAGTGAAGGCTCTGAACAGAGTTAAGCGTGACCCATTGTGTCAACACAAAACATTTAAAGCTAAAAAAATGATGATGCAGTTTAAGTTTGTTGCTTTTTAGTTTTTGGAGCGATCACTGGAGTAGAGCTTCTGCTGAAATTTGCTTTAGTTTTATCTCTTGAGCCTCTTTTGTTTCGCTTTTAGCAATAGGCATTTTACACTATCTTTAAATCCTAGTTTAAAAAAACATGCAAAAACACTGACCCCGGGCAAAACAAAAATCTGTCTTGAGCCTTGAGGTGTACAGTCTGAATGAATCTCACAATGGTTATTGTTTATAAATATATTTTATAAAATTAGATTCACTGATTTCCTGCATCTGAAAACAATGTTATGTTTATAGCCACTTCAAAATCTCCTGATAAATCTTGTGATGTTACTAAACTGGAACCATATATGGACTACACTTGTTGTGTCAAGACCTTCTATGACGACCGAGAAGTAGAAGAATTTACCATATGGAAACAGACTGATCCTGGAAGTAAGTAAAGTGTTTGTGATGTGATATTATAAACCATCTATCAAATATTTTTTAATGTTTTTATCTAATATTTCTCTTCTTTCTTGCAGTTCCAGACTCTGTCGGTGCACTATCAGTGAAAGTTCCTGAGAATAATGTGTTCATAGTGAGTTGTCCTGGGACCAGCAACTTCAGAGGTTCTTCCAAATCCTACAAAGCAGTTCTTTACATTGATGCTGAGTCTGTGCTTGAAGAAACAAGCAAGACCTGTAACTTTACATTCAGAGATCTAAAATACTCCACAACGTACAAAATACAGGTTTGTAAACTGCTCTGTGTGTTTACTTTTGCTCACATTTAAATCAGTTTAGCTCTATTTGTGCAGCATCTCAGGACAAGTACAGGTTTACAATACAGGACATCCAGGACAATGTTTGTACAAGAAACAGTTTCGTCCATCCCTTTTCTAGAGGGTAAAACTGACATTACTATTTCAATAATCATAAGATGCCCATCACATTAATTTGGGGTGTTGTCTTCTCGGAGCTGTCATTGGCTCGGGATGACAACAGGAACGCTACTGTTCTTTCAAATTGGAAAAGAAAACGGCCAAGTATTTCCAAACAACTCCACAGTTTTGTCGAGGTGTGGGTTAATAGAGAATTATGCCTTGAACAATGAAACCAAACAAATCCTTCTTTGACCAAGTACTTGTCTTGAAATGGTTTAGTACCACATTTGGTTAGTTGCCTCTTTTCTACACATTCTGTTGATTCCTCTCTTTATTAGATTCCTAAGCTGATCTAAGAACTGTGAGTTTCATTATAACATACAATGTGTTAGATGTGAATGTTGTGCACATGTTTGTACAATACAAAAAATGTTTTTGTATCAGATCAGAAATAAATTAAGACTAAAATCTGAAAAGTGAATACTTTGCTTGGAGCAGTTCAAGATGGATTTTTGTGAGTTTGTAAACTGTCAAATGCAGCAGCAGTTACTAACAATGCCCATGTCAGACCATTTAATGAGCTTTGAGAGATTTCCAGCAAAGCTTAAATAGACTTGTGTTAACTACATTTAGCAGCATTGTAACATTGATTGATGGCAGTAACTCAGTGAGTCTCCACAGAAAACATGATAATAAAAAGATTTAAAACTTATTCATAGTAAGGCTTGAAACCATCCCTATGATTTGTATGAGTGCAAACAATAAGCAAAAACTACTTTTACTTTACTTTTTTGTCATGTGAATGATGTAACTGATGTCAAAATGCTTATCAATAAATGTTGTCTTGTTTTAGGTGTCTGCTTTTAATGGAAAACATAGCAGCGTTCCAAGTCAAAAAACTGTGGACACCCTCTGTATGTATCCTCTCTGTCTTCTTCCTCTTCATTCTTCCACTTTGAGATTTGAGATAGAAACTGTTGTGTCTTTACTTTTCAGACAATGACAAAGCCCTGATTGGTTTCCTTGTGGTTCTCATCCTCATTACGTCTGTGGCCTTGCTTCTGGTTCTTTACAAGATTTACGTTCTGAAGCACAAAGACTCACAGTAAGCTACCAACACTCTGCAGCGATGTCAGAAACTGTCTCTTGCAAAGACAAAAAGACAAATGATGTAGAATAGCACATCAGACCAAGTGGGAAAAAACACAGTAAACAATGAACAATGAATATTACAAAAATTAAAAAATAAGTAACGTGATGCTTAAATAGAATTATTCAGCGCAAAAAGAAATACTGTGCACACGTGTTAAAATAGTCTCTCTGCTTTGCGACAGAATACATATTACTTTTTAACCACTTAGAAGTAAAGAACTGAGCTATTTTTCACTGTAAGAACTACTTCTCTGTGTTAGCTGAGTAGGTTCAGTTGGTTGTTAGTAATTTTATTATTTTAGGCACTACTTTTTCTTTTTCTTTTTTGTTTTTGTTTTTTTTTGTTTGAAGGTAAAAGGCATTATTAATAAATTTAAAAAAACTAATCTAACGTAAATGATTGATTCAACTCTGTCTTCTGCTTAAATAAATTATTATTTACTTCATTTTACTCATGATGTTGTGTATGTACAAAGTATACAATATTTTACAATTCCTGTTGTCTCTGCAGCGAAGTGCAGGGTGAAGACGTGATGCTCATGTCGACGGCCAGTGTGTTTCCTCTTTTCTATTTACTTTTCTTTTTTAAATGACTTATCATTCTTAGACTGTATTTACATGTAGATTACTATTATGGTCAGGCATGTTTATTATATTATTAGATGTGTATTGCAGCAGTGTGAATTGTTGACTAAAACAGTGAATCATAAATGAATATAACTGTGAAATGTTAGTGAGATGATGCCTGTGTGGTTTCTTGTTGTAGATGAAGATGAAAGGCTGCTGAATGTGGATCCGATCACAGCCGAGACTCTTCTGGACGCCTACAAGAGGAAGCTGGCTGATGAAGGACGACTCTTTCTGGCTGAGTTTCAAGTAAATGATTTCTGTAAAATAACATCTGGCCATACACTGTGGCAATGGTTACACAAAAACAAGTCTTTGCTACAGGTTATAGTGGATAAATGTAAACTGTGCTCCAAAAGACACTCTTCTTTCTGTGCAGTGGTTTCATTTAGAGGCTCAAAAATACAATGCACTCTCTACTTTATAATACCTATATACATGAACAAATGAAACCTTTAAATGGCCTTCTGAATTTTCCTTTCAAAGTTGATTGTAGGATTACTTTTTTTTTTTAAGTTTTATTTTATCCGTCCTGAGCTTCCATAGTTCAGGCTTCTGTTCATGACCAACTAAAATATACCCACTACATTTAGAGCATCCCGAAAGTCTTCTCAAAATACTCAATGAAGGAGGCCAAGAAAAACTGCAACGCTGTGAAGAATCGCTACGTGGACATCCTGCCATGTGAGTTCAATCAAGTGTATATTCGTATATTCATGAATATCAATAACACTTGTAGTTAATTTGATTGGTTTTGTGTTGAACTAGATGACTATAAACGTGTGCCGCTGACCACAGGAAACGGAGAAGCGGGATGTGACTACATCAACGCCAGCTTTATCGATGTGTGTAAAGCACTAATATCCACTTCTGTTTTAAACCTAAACAAATGACATAAACCTTTATCACAGCGAATGTATTTGAAATTTATCATGAAACATCTGTGTCCTCGCTGCAGGGATATAAAGAAGCCAAGAAGTACATTGCAGCTCAAGGTAAGTGAGCTTTCTTGTCAGTGAGCAGTAGTCTCAGGTTAAATCCAACCCTCTGAGGGATTTATAGCTCAGGTCTTTTTCCAGTTGAACTCAGAATTGACAAATTCCTTTGGCTGAGGGATGAAACATCTTCACCTCAAACCTACATCCAGATGCCTTGTTAGAAAACCTTTTCTTGTGTATGTCGTGGATGACTGAGAACCGCCACAGACAAGATTTGATGACAACATTTTACCCGATGCATAAATATAACATTTCTCCATTAATAATATAAACTCTGTGTTCCAGGGCCAAAGGAAGAGACCGTGTGCGATTTCTGGAGAATGATTTGGGAACAAAAGTCGTCTATCATCGTCATGGTAACACGCTGTGAAGAGGGAAACCGGGTAAGTCCAGGTTCAGTTTTAGGACTAGTTTATAAGAATACACTGAACAAAAATATAAACACAACACTTTTGTTTTTGCTCCCACTTTTCATGAGCTGAACTCAGATTTTTTGTATTGTACTGTATTTTTGATTCTATGAACACAAAAGGTCTATTTCTCTCAAATATTGTTCACACATCTGTCTAAATCTGTGTTAGTGAGTGTCCTCACAGGGGTGGCATATCAAGATGCTGATTAGACAGCATGATTATTGCACAGGTGTGCCTTAGGCTGGCCACAATAAAAGACCACTCTAAAATGTGCAGTTTTATCACACAGCACAATGCCACAGATGTTGCAAGTTTTGAGGGAGCATGCATTGGCAGCTGACTGCAGGAATGTCCACCAGAGCTGTTGCCCGTGAATTAAATGTTCATTTCTCTATCATAACCCATCTCCAAAGGCTGATGTCAACATTCTGGATCAAGTGGCCCATGATATGGGCAGATGTATGTACCACAGGTGCATTTTAGTGCTGGCATTTTGATTACACAGAGATACCATGATGAGATCCTAAGGCCCAGTGTTGTGCCATTCATTCACAACCATCACCTCATGTTGCAGCTGATAATGCACGGCCCCATGTTGCAAGGACCTGTACACAATTCCTGGAAGCTGAAAACATCTCAGTTCTTGCCTCACCGAACATGTCACCCATTGAGCATGTTTGGGATGCTCTGGATTGGCGTATATACGACAGCGTGTTCCAGTTAATGCCAGTATCCAGTAACTTCACAGGCCACAATCAACAGACCCCCCACCCCTCCCCAATACAGTAAAGAGTGGCCTTTTATTGTGGCCAGCCTAAGGCACACCTGTGCAATAATCATGCTGTCTACTCAGCATCTTGATATGCCACCCCTGTGAGGTGGAGACTCACTAACACAGATTTAGACAGATTTGTGAACAATATTTGACAGAAATAGGCATTTTGTGTCTTAGATCTTTGAATTCAGCTCATGAAAAATGGGAGGAAAAACAAAAGCGTTGTTTTTAAATTTTTGTTCAGTGTAGCTTTACATGACATTCATATCTGTTTCATATCTATGATAGTGTCTCTATCACAAATGATAAACTGTAAAGTAAGATCTAAATGTGTCTGTGACTTGTTTGACAGGTCAAGTGTGCTCAGTACTGGCCGACCGCGGAACGAGAAGCGGAAATCTATGAGGAGTTTGTTGTGAAACTGAACTCAGAAGACCATTTCCCGGATTACACCATCTGCCATCTCAGCCTGACCAACGTGAGTCTACATCTGAAGCATTACATTGAGATTCTTTCATTTGAGTTTGAAGAGATGCAGATTGTGTTGCCTTAGCTTAGCTGCATGTAAAAAAAAAAAGGACTGAATCTTAAATCCATACTAACTAACCTTAGATAACTTTTTGCATTTGATTGGACAAAAACGGGATGGGATATAAAAAATGCAATGTTTGGTTTGTTACTTACTTAACTCTAACTCTATAACTATGATGTCTGTTTGAGATATTTACCCTATTTTATTATTAAGTATTAGGTTTTGGGGTTTTTTAGGCTGGACTGTGTGAAAGAAAAATGTGGTTTTGTCATTTTGTGAATGCAATTTTGACCAGTTTGAGTGTTTTCATATCTGCGTGTGGTTGTAGAAGAGGGAAAAAAACTTGGTGAGGGAAGTCACTCATATCCAGTTCATCAGCTGGCCCAACCACGGCGTCCCGGGTGAACCACACCTCTTGCTCAAACTAAGGAGACGTGTCAATGCTTTCAAGAACCTCTTCAGCGGCCCTATCGTCGTCCACTGCAGGTTTGTACTGACAAGGCTCATATTTTCATGCTGTGAAATTAACAAAACCTAACAATCGTGGTCTTACCATCATCAGCTGCAAAATCAGTAGACTTAATGAGCAAGACACACTCATTAAAGACAAATAATCAGTCAAATAAAATAAAAAAATCACAAAGGCTATAGAATAAAGATGTATAACCATAAAAGTCAGGATATACAGTAATTTCTCTACAAAGATCCTAGTCAAGATTTAACTTGAAGCTTGCTGTACTTTTGCTCCAATCTTATGCCGCTTTTGCAGACACTTATTTTCACTATTCACACAACAGTTTTTTTGGGGTTTTTTTTCTTTACCACAAACACTCGTTTGTTTCCTGTGATTGGTCCTTAACCTGCTCAAAAGTAGGTCAGCCACAAAAGTGTGAAAGTTTTCATTTAGTCTCTGTCTCAACCAAAGCTTTGACGTACAGGGTCCTTTGTCCTGTTTGGGACGCTAATAGCAGACTTTGTGGAGGTGGAAGGTTTGGTCAAGAAAAGTTGATATAAGTAATTTTGTAAAAATTATACAATAATAACATAGAAATAAAAATGTTCTTGCTTTCATTGGTTGCACATTAATAGTGTAGGTTTTGGTCATTCTTAAAATCCTGTCCAAGACTAAATAAAATTGCCTTTTATTCAAACTTTAACACTTGATCATGAAGGACCAAGACTGGGTTACATAGTTTCATTTTGTGTACTATTTTTCATCAGTAAATTTATAGAAAATGGACTAAAACTAACTAAAGTGTCTTTGTGTGCTGGACAGCGCTGGAGTGGGCAGGACAGGCACCTACATCGGGATCGACGCCATGATGGAGGGACTGGAGACAGAGGGCAGAGTGGACATCTACGGTAACGTGGTCCAACTCCGCAGACAGAGGTGTCTCATGGTGCAAGTCGAGGTCAGAACTCTATTCATTTGTGACGGTTTGTATGTTTTGTGTGTGAAGTCAGCTCAGGCTCAGAAAACATAACGGCTGTTATTTCATATTTACTCACTGTGTAAAAAAAACAGGAAGGAAATCTCACCAACATACCTCAACACTAACATTATGTCTCATCTGTACAGTTTCACATTGTTTAGTTTATTCTTTATTTGTCAGGGACCATGTACAAATACATTCATGACACAAGAAAAAAAGATGCTTTTTTAGCTACAAGCTACTTTCCATCTGTAGTCCTTGGACAGGTGAGCCCCACAATAAAACATTTCAGAATACAAAATTAACATTAGTTCATAGTTAAAATACTAACTATAATTGTTACTATTCATTGCCAAGCTGTTTCCTAAAAAGGCATTTTAGCCTAAATTATTAATTAAAACGTAAAAGTTATTAGTTAAATAGTATACAAACAGTGAATAATGATAAACACAGGTTAACACAGTGTTAGTTCAACTGATGTTGGCACAGTTGATTATTGAGAATATGTTTTTATTAAGTTCTGAGAAAAAAAGAAGAGATCTACAGACAGTTTCAGACTGTCTGAGAGCTGATTCCATTGTTTGATGATTTTAAATGAAAAGGCTGATTGCGCAAATGCAGAGCAGAGAATTATGAAGTTTTTGTGAGCTGTGGACCAAGATGTACGGGTCATTTGTTCTAAACAAAGTTGAATACATTTCATCAATGAAGCTGGATCAATATTATTAACCATTTTGAAATGGCTTTGGAAATGAGGTTGTTTCTCGTCTCACTCTTGTGCCTCAGAGAGCTGACACAATGAAATCGTAGAGTTCATTATTTATCAATATGTTGAGTACAAAAAGTAGATTTGTAATTATTAAAAAAAGAGTTTTCATTGATTTGAATCTCTGAATGGTCAGAAAGCCCATTAAAGTGCTTGTTTCTGATTGGATAAAGGGGCCAGGATACTATCTGTAGATTATAAATCACTCTCTCTCAGTAATATCTGGTTTAACATGGTCCCATCTGCCCTTGTCCCAGGCCCAGTACATCCTGATCCACCAGGCGCTGCTGGAGCACAACCAGTTTGGAGAGACTGAGATCAGCCTGTCGGAGCTGCACAGCGCAATTAATGCCCTCAAAGAGAAACCCACCGGAGACGAGCCCACGCTAATGCAGGAGGAGTTCCAGGTTTGGAGTCTTTTATGTCACAACAGAATTATTTAGTCACCAATACAGACTAAAATAAGAAATATCTGTGCAGCGACTGCCCTCTTACAAAAACTGGAGAACATGCAACACCGGGATCACAGAGGAGAACAAGAAGAAGAATCGCTCTTCATCTGTCGTACCATGTGAGTATCAGGGTTGTTTTTGGTTATTTAAAGGTGGGGTGTGTAGTTTTTTGGTCCTATTTAGAGAAATCTGGTGGTAAAAGAGCAGATTCAATTCAGTTTTATTTATAAAGTCCAGTATCACAATAACAATTGCGTCAAAGGGCTTCACAAAACAGAAGGCAGCAAGTGCAACATGGTCTTTTTTAACCCTCCGTCAGAGTGAGGAGATCATAGCAGTTCCAGATCATACACTTCTCCTTTTTTACACAACAATAAAACTCTACACATTCCACCTTTAAAACCAGCATAAAACATCATTTCTTATTTAATATTTTCATCCTTAGACGACTACAACCGAGTGTTGTTGAGGCTTGATGATGAACCCAGTCGAGACAGTGAAAACAATGACGATGAAGAAGACGAGCCATTGTATGAAGAGATAGACGACTCCGCTAAATATATAGATGCTACTCCCACTGATGTAAGTAATAAGTTGATACACTTGTGTTGTGTCTAATTCTCCATTTATAATTTGGAAACAGAATGGAGAATTTAAACAGGATTTTGGCCATAACCCTCGATAAGGAAGGAATATATAATTTATAATAATAAGGAACTTCCAGATTTAAAATTTAAAACTAAATTTAGATTTAAGATAAAACTAAAAGCTGTGAAAAAGCTATTTTCATATTACAGTAGCCACTCATCACAATTATTTATACGAACAGCTGAATTGAAGATATGCTATTAAAACTAGTGATTGTTTCTGGACAGTTTATATTTGATGAATGTATTTTTTTGTTTTGTGATACTTCAGGGATACTGGGGCCCACGCTGCTTCATCATGGCTCAGACTCCTCTGTCAGCAACAATGGCTGACTTCTGGCTCATGGTTCACCAAAAGAAAGTCTCTGCTATCGTCATGCTCTCAGACTGCAGCAAGGAGGATACGGTAATCACATGGAAGTGAAGTTAGTACGAGAGTTGTTAGTGCAAGAACGAGTTTAAAGAACTACATACATACAAACATACAGAAACTTCACACAGATCATAATGAACACAACCACTAAGCGAGTGGATGAGCTCCTGAAACTGCAGGAGGTAGAAACAAGCCTCCAGTTCACCCAGAAGGAGGTGGTGAATTAAAAGCTGCACAAAGAGAGCTAAATAATGGCTAAAACTCTAATGCAAATGACATTCACAAACTAGCAGAGTCAATGTTGGCTTTGGACTCAAAAGCTGACCAATTGGGAACACAAAGTTCTAACAAAACAATATTCTAATTGGTGTCCACAATGTCCTAATGAGAAATGGCAGGATTACTAGGAAAAAGTTAAACATATTTTTCATGAAAAGCTTAAATTAGACAACAAGAAGTTAAAATGTGCACAGAATAGGAAGATTAAGAAGGCATTAAGAGGTTCCAACAGGCCAAGACCCATTATGGTGAACGTCTTGAGCCAGAGAGATAAGCTACAGGTAATGGATGGAAAAGGCTAAATGCTTAAAAGCACTAAAATCTTTTTAAATGATGAAATGTTTATCCTGCATCTGTCCGTCAAAAAAGAAAAGAACTAATACCAGCAATGAGAGCAGCCGGAGAAAGAGGAGAAATAGCTTTCCTCCGCTATGATAAACTAATCGCTCAGAAGCTAAAATGCAAGCAAAATTAAATATAAGAAAAATTGTATCTTGGTTGTATTTGTCCATCTACGTCCTAGTGACTAGTGATGCTCTTACAAATACAGGTTGCAGGTTGTACCTTCCATATATTAAACCATTACTAGTTGGAAGTTGCTATAGACCACCAAGTCTTCCACTTATCTGGGGCTGGGTCGCCGAGAGACATAGTCCCTCCAGCGTGTCCCAGGTCTGTCCCGGGGTCTCCTCCCAGTGGGACATGCCTGGAACACCTCCTCAGGAAGGCATCCAGGAGGCAGCTGGCTCCTCTCGATGTGGAGGAGCAGCGGCTCTACTCTGAGCTCCTCCCGAGTGACTGAACTCCTCACCCTATCTCTAAGGGAGCGTCCAGCCACCCTGTGAAGGAAACTCATTTCGGCCGCTTGTATCCGGGATCTTGTCCTTTCGGTCATGACCCAAAGCTCATGATCATAGGTGAGAGTAGGAACGTAGATTGACCGGTAAATCGAGAGCTTTGCAGCTCGGCTCCTTCTTCACCACGACAAACCGGTACATCGACCACATGACTGCAGAAGCTGCACCGATCCGTCTGTCAATCTCCCGTTCCATCCTTCCCTCACTCGTGAACAAGACCCCAAGATACTTGAACTCCTCCACTTGAGGCAGGACCTCTCCACTGACCTGAAGGGGGCAAGCCACCCTTTTCCCCCTGAGAACCATGACCTCGGACTTGGAGGTGCTGATTCTCATCCCAGCCGCTTCACACTCGGCTGCGAACCGTTCCAGTGCACGCTGAAGGTCCTGGTCTGATGGAGCCAACAGGACCACATCATCAAGATGAGATGAGATCCTGTGTTCCCCAAACCGGACCCCCTCCATCCTCTGGCTGCGACTAGAAATCCTGTCCATAAAAATTATGAACAGGACCGGTGACAAAGGGCAGCCCTGCCGGAGTCCAACATGCACCGGGAACATGTCTGACTTACTGCCGGCAATGCGAACCAAGGGACCGGACAGCCCTTAGCAGAGGGCCCCAGACCTCGGGTGATGGACAGTCTGCTTGCCCGGGTACCCATCAGGTGCCTCAGGAGTCCCATGAGCCAACCAGGCCCGATAGGACTCTTCTTGCTTGACGGCATCCCTTACTTACCACCACCAGATTCGTAAATTTCCACCACGGCAGGCACCGGAGACCTTACGGCCACAGCTCCGAGCATCCAGAGCTGGAGAGCATGGTCCACTTGGACTCAATGTCTCCAACCTCCCTCGGGATCTGATTGAAGTTCTGCTGGAGGTAAAAAGCCTTACTGGGGATTTACTGTTTGGCTGCATACTTTGAACATCACTGAAATTCCTTTGTCTTCAGTGTGGACTCACTATTTGGCAAACAACAGGTCACTCTTGGAAGGAAAGCTTTAAAACCACAAACACTTTAAAATGGTTTACCGCCACTTAATCCACATTTTAATCAATTTATAAAGGTAGACTTGTATTTTTTTATGATGTAAGTTCTATAAGGTTGTAGTAAGACTGAATACAGTGTCTTTGTGTTTCCTGTTTATAGGAGTCTGGTTGTATTTATTGGGCCAAAAAAAAGAAGACTTTTGGAGACATCGAGGTCGAGGTGAAATCCACAGACATCTCACCGTTGTTCGTCAGCCGCACCATGCTCATCCGTCACGTCAAGGTTAACATAAATACAATCTACTCTGTTCATGTATTCAACACTCATTTAAAGTAACACAGTGGGCTTCAGTTTTTGTTTAATTCAAATGCTTTTTTTTTCTCAACAGAGGAAAGAAAGTCGACTGGTCAAACATTACCAGTTCATGAAGTGGGCGAATAAAGATCTTCCAGAGAATCATCAGGATCTAACAAATATGTTGAAGCACATTAGGAGCAAATGTGGCAGCGGCAGGTCCCAGAAGGCAGCGCCCGTCCTGGTTCACTGCGAGTAAGACAGTTCTAGTTTACAGTATATATAAATTGAATTGATCATTTGTCTACTCTGGAGAGCTGGGCAGAGAGGCACAATCAACAGTGAAGGCTCAAAAAGGAATCAGGGAAGACATTTTAAACTCAGTTCTGGAAAGTTAATGCCTAAATGAGTTGATGAAATGTAAATCCGTAAGCTATGTCTATAAACTAGACACATTCTGTTGACTTTGTGCATTTATTTCAGCTTTTTTCTGTTGCATTTTGGAGTCACAGGATGCAGAGTGTAGGTCCTAAAAGAGCTCTTTGTCTTTATGATTGGCCTACAAAGGATATTTAGTCAAAGTCCCTTAACATACCTGACATATTCTAACGCTGGGCGACACTTAGATAAACTTTATTCATCCACAAGATTCTGATTTGTGATTTGTGGTCATTTCCTTATTTGCATAAAGTTAATGATAGGAATTGCCCATCAAAGTTTTAACTCTCAAGGGGATGTATATCCAGTATCTAGTTCATTTATTCACTTTTTAATCAGTGAATAATTGTGTTCGTGTGCCTTCTTATCCCACAGTGATGGGTCGTCCCGCACTGGCCTCGTGGTGGCGCTGTGGAACCTACTGGACAGTGCTGAGACAGAGAAGATGGTAGACGTTTTCCAGGTCGTCAAAATGCTGCGCATAGAGCGACAGGGCATGTTTACCAGCCTGGTGAGAAAAACATTCACCTCGAATACTCATGATTACTTTATGTATTTAGAAGCAACGTCTGGAGACCGTAATTGTCCATAAAAACATAAAACAGAAGCAAAAATAATGCTCAAAAGATGTAAATCACATACTCAGCAGTCAGTCACAGACACACAACCATTCACATTCATTCAGTAAGGGCTTTTTGATTTACGAATAGAACAAATGGCACAAGACGGACTTTCAGACTTCACACAGAAATATTATCAATTGACGCTGGGATCAATACAACATTTTTCTTTTCTTTTTTTTTTTTTTGCTGCGAGACCAGAGTGCACCTTGCATCCCACAATAAATTATAAAACCTATTTGACCAAACAATATAGCTATTTACCCATTAGGACAGATCTCATTTTATTGCAACATTTATATGCAACACACATGATTATTAGTGTAACATGTACTGAATCGACTGTGATGTTTCTTTCTTTCTGGGTCCATTTCTAAAACCAACTACATCATATTAATCCAATTATTTTTGACTTAATATTTGACTAAACTCATATATGCAACACATTTTATTACACTGTATTAATCATGTAATACTTGTTATGCTGTTAATAATACAAATAGACAAGTATCACCTGTTATGCTCTGTGGACATGATTAATTGACTTTCTTTTTCAATCTTATCTCTTACAGGATCAGTACCAGTTCTTGTACGACGCTCTGAAGGCGGTTTTTCCTGTGCAGAACGGGGAAGTGAAAGCACCACAGGTTTCTGCAGCCGGCTCCGTCCTTTGACCACGAGCCAAATCAAGTTACTGGACATCTATGGATCTATAGAGACACAGAGTCTTATTTATCCAAAGCACTTGCTTCACTGCCTTCATTTTACAGTTTTTCATGAGATATGTTTTAAAGTTTGTGAAAGCTACTCTTGAATATATTTTTAAACATGTACCATCGACTGTTTGTGGCTCAGAAAGACAACTGTATTCAATAAATGTTAAAAAAGCTTCTTGGAAATTCATTTACTTTCTTATTTTCAAACGCAAACAAATTGTAAGACATTGACCACAGATGTTTACTTATTTAGACTGAGACAGGTAAGTAGACAGGGAACATGGGGATAGACACAAGAGAAAGGCAAGGGGCAAATTGCTGGCAGCCATTTATGGTTTTACTAAACATGCAAATCACTAAAACTCAAACATGTCTTTGTTTTAGCCAATTAAATTCATGATTTAGATGTGTGCGTCTGTGTCTTACTTTAGGAAGCACCAGGAGAGCAGTGGAGAGCATATTTGTCCTAGAATTAAAGATGAAATGCTGTAACGGGGCTTCTGCAATGAGACAAGGTGGTGTTTCAAGGTAGTTTCAGGTGAAACTGAAACGTGGCCCCTGCCATTCACCAGTGATAAAAGGGGCGTGCGTGAGGGGCCACTCTCTGACGCCTGGTGAACGTGCCAGAATAGTTTTTCTTTTATGCAGAACATTTGAAAGCAAACCTTTAATGAAATTGTGGTATGGCTGATGTGCACTACTCTTTTATATTAAGTGTAGAGAATAAGGATCTTTAGTGACTTGACCAGAAGCAGAAAAACAATCAGGACAGTCTCATGTGGAATATGAAAGAGCAAATGCAACGAGCAATGAATGAATCATTTAAAAGTAGAGGTACATTTTTCTCTTCACTCCACTCGTTTTTCTTGGGGCTGCACTGATAAAATAGGGATTTAAAGCAACTATGTAAGATTTTCACTGTCTGCAGCTGCACCTATGTTATATCTCAGTATGTATTTTATAAATATCAAATGTGTGGAAAATTGTGTGGACTTGGGGCTTTAGTCTGCACCTGCTCTGTTCCACCAGAAGGGGGCATTATAACACCAGCATAGAGAAGCTGCTGGACCGGTGCCCTCAGGCCATCATCGCCTACGCCAACCACCACCTACAAGACGCACACATGGTGAGTGAAGAAGGAAGTATTTAAAAAAATACTTTTATGTTATTCAGACAACGCATCAATAGGGATTAGGTTTGGGACTGAGATAGAATATGTTTTTGTTAAGTTTTTATTATATTATTGTTTTGATGTCTGTCTTTAAATGTGCTTTCAAACATAGACACACCTGCCTTCTTTTGTCTGAACTTTGGGACTTTCCTGTTTGATGTAAACCAGAAAATCTGGTGTGAACTAATCTGACAGAAACAGTCTCCAGAAACAAGACTGAACTGGTTTTAGTGTCAAACACATTTGGACGACCAATATCAGAAAGTGTTATAACAACAATACAATTTATGTCATAATTGCCATAATTATAGGAAGCAAGTTTTTTCCCCTGTGTTTTATGTGTTGACAACTATTTTACAAGATTTTACTTTTTAAAGTGTTTAATCTCAGTAACAGCTACATACATTCATTTGACTTTTTGGGGCAGTGCTTATTTGGAGAATATCTCCAGAAATACAAAACATGTTCTTTCTGATTCCTGCAGGCTTTGTGGTGGCAAAAACTATTGCCAGAGCTTTGTAATCGAACCAGAGCTGCCATGGACAACAGCATCCTACTGGCTGCCCTTCAAGGTACTGTGACAAGACAAGGTTATAGGAATCCAAATTATTTAAAATTATACTAATAAAGAATTTAGAAGAGAAGGCATGGCATAAATCACATTTTATCATGTCCTAGTTTTTAAGTGAAAGCACAAATGTGTTCTTTGTTAATAGCTAAGCTTTCTTTAATGATTTTTTTTACATTATTTATGTGACCTACAAACACAGATGTAAACACAAAAAACAAGAGCACAGGGTTAGTGTTGTAACAAAATCTAAATCTAGTCAAGTGAGCTGATTAAAAAGAAAGAGAGAGTGAGATACTTGCAGACAGCTTCCTAATGACTGTCCAAACCTTTATCAGTCTTTTAACAAACATGCTGCTCATTTCATGTTTGACACATCCAGGTCCTTTCAAGCATCTTGAGAAAAGATCTTTTTATAAGTAACCCATTGATAAAAGAATATGGTTTACAGAGGACAACAGTAAGATATAAATGTTCAAGAGTAAACTCTTGAGCTCAGATATCCTCTGAGAGCTAGACTTTAGTTTGGTCTCTGTCTGTGTCCACAGAGACGCTGGTGGTGGTCGCCATGGAGACGAGCCCAGCCGAGTTTCTGGAGCTGATTCCTGACGACGGCACGGCCTCGTACTTCGTGCCGCACCTGTTGACCTGCAGCCAGAGGCACCTGACGGCCTGAGGACAGCGGCTCCATGAAACAGACTCACAATCGTGTTGAGATCCTGATGAACCCTGCTGAAATACTTGTACATATTGTAGATCTAATAATTTTATGAGTGTATGTTTGCATTAAAACTATTCCACTTAGCTACATAGATAGATCTTATTAATTATTCTGTAACAAGAGACTTAAAAGCAACACTATTTAACTTGTGTACAAGGTTTGAAAAGTTGTGATGTTGCTTTACTTGTATTTTTTTAGCAGCAAAGACCACTGATTTTGCACTTTTTTATATCATTTGGACTTTCTATACAACAATAAGACAAAACATTACATTTCGTAAATTAACAAACAAACATTAATTGTTATAACTCCCAATTTTACGTCTAACTAACCTTTTCCCTCTGACAGATGCCATTGAAACCTAGCCTGGTCAGCCATTATCATTTATTTTCTATCACCAAAAGATACACAATAAACTGCCACTGGGTACAACTGGATGGACATTCAATGTGTCTGTTGTATCTTATAAACACAGAATTATTTTAAGCCCTTTCTGACGGCTATAGAGATAGATATTATATTAAAAGAGAAGGACTTGAAGTGGGAAATCCTTGATCCATTTCACAAAAACAACATGGTCTAATTGTAATCAGGCAGTCAATATTATTCCTTTTATTTGTCTTAATGTTATGGCTCCACTGTTTAATTTTAATGTAAAAAGCAAATGTCAGTTTTAGCACAGTGTTTTATGTTGACCAGATCCACTTTTTTCAGGTTTCACTGTTCGACTAATATCTTTAAGGTGAACTGTATTTAAAATAGTATCAGTTTATTATATTACGTCAGACTGAAATGATTAAACATGTAGTCACAGAGTCATTTCGATTGAAGTTCGTTACCTGACACTTGACCAATCCCTCTTTTAAAGCATATTTTACCTGTTATGCCTGATACTCCACTTGACTCTGTCTTGTGCAATATATATCTTGTTGAGGATCTTGATCTGAGATACTTTTTGAATAGTAACAGTGCAGTGTATTTGCAGCAGTTTATCTATTAATCATAATGTTACAACTGTTTTTTTTTTTTTTTCATTTTTTGTCTCGACACTCAAACTCTCAATGAAAAAACTATGATTACTTGGTGGTAATGATTAGACCAGTCAGAGCACAGATTAAACAAAACTGCTTCAAACGGGAACAGCTGCGTGGTTCATTTGTAAAGGAAGTAGCTGATATGATTTTAAATAAGGATATGAGATGAAAACTTCAGTAAATTGTTCAAACTTTCGCCTTAACAACAGCTGGTGTTTTATGTGCTTTAGTTTCCCGTCAGAGTTTAGTCAGATTTGTGATGACGTAACAACTCTTTATGTTTAAGAGTGTAATTAATTTAAGTGGACTGCCTGGCATTTCAATAGTATTTAATAAACATCTATAATTATATCCGCCCAACATTACAGCAGTGCAGTCTGTGACTACTGTGACATTTAAATGATTTGTTACATAATTAAAGCGTAAACAAAGCTGAATATGACGATAATCAAAGTTAAAGGAGAAATATGTAAAATAGGTCACATATATTTGAATTGTAAAAGGCCCATTTCAATATCACAGACCATATTACACTCCGGATGCACTGAGTTGATTTATAAGTATAGAGTCCACTGTTTGACCTTTAGATTAAAGCTTTGTGCTTAAATGTCACTTATTTCAACTTTAAATAATTCGTACCATTGCATGGACTGTGTGTGTGGGAGTTTTTCAAGTTTGTGTTGAATGTGTTGGGTGCACTTTGTAAAATCTTGCAGTTTTCACTTGAACAAAATGTAACAGTGTTTTCAGCAGTGTATAATCCCCTCAAAATGACACTTTTTGCATTTGTCCATCTTTAAAAAAAAAAAGTAACCCAGTGGAAAGCTTTTTTTCCCCCAAAGCACAGCTGCCGGAGCATATTCATAATTATTTTTGAACACAGTCCAATCCACTTTATTTATATAGCACATTTTACAAACAAAAAAGTTTCCAAAAAGCTGCACAAAACAAGAAATACTGCAACATGTGAAAAATATTAAGAGATTCAAATAATACATCTATAAATGACATAAACTATACCATCTCGGATCTGTTTGATTTAATTGTTAATAATGCTTCACCACGTTTTGTAGTTTAGAGCACATTCAGACCTGGATAACAGGAGAAACTAATGAAACTGATACTGATTAAATCATCAGGACAGAGGTTAAGGCTTTGATTAACTTTTCTTTTACCTTTCAGCACCTGATAGGTCACAGGTCAGCACTGTCCTCACAGCCAATCAGAGCCCAGCAGCATGTCTCTCAACCAATCAGAGCTTCAGGCTTTGATGGAGCCCAGCTTGAGGTAATCAGAGCTGTTTAGGTTTTTGAAGGAAAGCCACCAGCTCAAATGTAATGCTGGAATGATTTGGGGAAAGTTGGCTTCAAAACAACCAAGACCGTCCATTAAAAAAAGGCTTAAGCTGTTAACATTAAAATACATCGCTTGAACTGATTTATGGTTTGTCATTTTAGCAGACAGGATGAAGTCTAGAGAGAGGAACAACATGGCAGTGTCCATCAAAGAAAGCATTGAGATGGAGCTGTTTTCTTCTGAGGAGCAGTGTGTGGTGATCCTAACTCGAGAGCAAGACGAGGAAAAGAGTGGATTGTACCAGGTTTGTAGCTTCACACAAACACGTGTTGAGCTTTTATGACACTTTATACTTCCAGAAAAGTGTTGTTGAAGTGAACCACAGATAAAAAGGCAGAAAGAAGATGATGTGCTGCTGGAAACAAACATTAAATGCAAACTAAACTGTATTAATTTAGCTCTGATGAACACAAACAAAAGATAAAGTTGTGTCAGGACTGTAGCCCATTCCAAATATTTCCTATGATGCTTTTTTTTGTTCCATCTTCACAACTGTATTGACATCGAGGTTAAAATTTAATGCTCGTTACTGGAGGCTTGTTTTAAGATCTACATGGTGCTCTTTGAGATCCAAGTCACAACAAGTTTAATAAATGGCCTTCAAATACTTGTAAACACTTGCTTTTTATTAACTTTTTGTGCTCAAAAATGACCAAGATTTGTTTTATGAACATTTAAACAACACAGGGCACAGATCCATGAAAATATAAAGAGCCACTTCAAAATATTTAAGCACAGACCTTATATCGGCATATTTCTCACTTTCTTCAATCAGTTTATTCACACTGTGGGCCTCTACATCTGTTTGTATTAAAGCATGTCAAAGTAATTATATTTGTTAATAGTTATTTTGAGAGCAGCAATTTTAGAGTTTGAATAGAGTGCCCAAAAACAGCAGAATGTGCTCCTTAATTAAATATAGTTGTGGTTATTTGCCCATAGGCTACACTACAAGACACACTTTTATTTTTTTTATTCTGGTGGCTATTGGAAAGATTTGGAAAGACCCTTAAAGTCTACATTACTGCTCAGAAGACGTCTTAATAACTTATCTGTTGAAGCCTAGTAAGTCTGCAACATTTTGATTTTTGTCCCCAGAGACATTCAGAGCGCCCACTGGTCCCCGACAGTGAAGGAGAGTCAGGCCCTAGGTCCCAGACACAATCCAGAAAACACAGCAAACCGCTCAATACGACGTCAGAGGAGCTAGAGTCTCCACGCAGCGCTCAGCCTACAGACTCCATCGAAATCCTCATCGAGATGGAGGCGAGTGTCGTAAAGAAGCGTTACTTTGCCTTTTTGGTACTGGATCTAGTGATTGTTGGACGGCAGCTGGTATTAGAATGGGTTTTGGGTGGATTTGGATGGGATTTAAATTAATTTGAATGGGTTGTAGTGTGAATTAAGTCTCCATAAAGGCTCCAGACTTTTAAGAAAATGTATCTCAAACAGTCTTTTTTTTCTTTTAGCTAAATGGGATTTATTCTTATGTCTCTGCAGGTGCTTCCTTTGCTCAAAATGTCTGGCCATCAGGTAAATATTAACGCCCCTAAATGATGCTAAAATGATTCACAGTGAGTTCAGTTTTGGTCGATATTGGTATTGTTGATGTAATCTGTGAAGGGACTGCAGTATTCAGACAAATGTGAACTACAAGCGGCCACTGAAGTACATATAATGTTACAGAAACTATTCAAGCCACTTTCTGTTGGTTTCTACAGTCCAGAATCACGCCTTGAAATGTCAAGTGAGACCTTTTGTGTTGACATGTGTTAGCAGATGGCCACTGAAAATAAACCCAACTGTCTCAAATGGAAAAGATCAGCGCCGCAGAAGTCTCGTTTTGTCGTCAAAGACGTGGTGTGTCTGCCCAGAGACCAGTACCTGGCTCAGCTCGAGAGGTGAGCTCTTTAAATATTGCGACAGACTTATTTTGCAAGTCAAAGCGACCCTGTTACCCTTCCCTGTAAATGTCGATGACCATTACAAATTATGCCGTGCTGACTGTTGCTTTGGTAAAAAAGAATGGACGATTTGGGCTGTTGATTTCTTTTGACATAATCTTTGTATTTGAAGCTGAACAAACAGGCTACTTAAATAAATGCACCTAAAAAGGCCTCGGGAGCAACACTATGTCAACTAACTAACAATCAAAATGACTTTGTGGCTGCGTATTTGAATAATGTTTAGCCTATTTCAGCGTAAAAGGTAAATGAGTTTTACTTTAAGTTAATCTACCAATACAATGCAAGTGGACTTCATGAATCACCACATTAGTCACAACATTTTTCTGTGTTGTGGAAACATTAGAATATCAATTATCTGGGATTTGCACTGTTTGCACAAATTTTTAGTTTGTATTTCTTTTATATGTTGAACAAAATAAAACACACACAATCAAATCTGTTTCCAGTGGTGTAACATTACACCTATATTGTCTATTTATTTCCCACAGTGGGGAAATTCACCTTAAGCTATTTTAATTTACATTTAAACATCCATTGAGCCAATTGGAGGAAGCTATTCGTGCCTGTTCAAGTACATCTGTCCAGTGTGGACTAACTGCAAACTGAACATTGCTGGAGAAGTCTTTTCTTTTTTGCATGAACTAAATTGATTCTGATTAAAATTCTGTTCACATGCTCTAGTGTGTAATTGTACTTTTGCCTCCAGATGT
The DNA here is from genome assembly GCA_036850595.1 of Rhyacichthys aspro. NCBI lineage: Eukaryota > Metazoa > Chordata > Actinopteri > Gobiiformes > Rhyacichthyidae > Rhyacichthys > Rhyacichthys aspro. Next base: position 3,671,563 of record CM072151.1, read on the forward strand.
CACTAAAATTGCCAAAAACAACACACCCCACTTTTTTTAAGTAAATCATTGTCTGTGTCCAGCCAAGTTTTTTCACAAAGAAAAGAAGTAGCTACAACGTTTGCTCGAATCACCGTCGACCGCGGCTGGTCGTCCAGTGAGATGGACGGCAGACTGACGATGCTTTTCCGGAGAGAGTTTGGAAAGGCGGCAACGAAACGGATGACCTTCACGTACCTACAGGTATTTTAACTGGATTTACGCTGAATTTAGTTAACACATTTCTTTAAGTGTACATTTTTGTTTTGTCCAGTGTGTGCAGAGCTCCAAAGCACTGTTTGTCCCAGAGGCTCCTGCAGAGGGATGGACCGGGCACAGGTGCTCAGGATCTCTGACTCGGGCCGCTGTATGTCCTCGTTGACCCTGATATGTCACAGGTACAAACCACAAGAGAGCTGTGAGCTGCTGAGAGTTAATAGGTTATGATAGGTTATGAATTATCTAACACACATTCCTTCCTTCTTTTTGACCGCTTTGACTTCCTACCAGTACTCTTTTCTATTGTTTATACTCAATAACATTCTCATCTATTAAAAGCCTTGATAACAAAGCTCAGACGTCACAGATATCTTTCTGTCAGTTCCTGTCTGGCAAGGCAACATTTGGACTTTGGACAAGAATGTAACTTAAAGCAATGTACATCATTAGTAAAATATTCACTTATGACATTTTATTGGTCACACTGAGTGCTAGTGTTTTATGATGTGGTTGGATTTTATACTTTATACTTACTAAGCTGAGATTTGTTTTGTTGTTTGCTTTTACAAACTTAAATCTAACTCGTGTGCTCTCTTCAGGCTAAATGTGAGCAACCAATGTGTCAATCATCTGAGGAAAACAGGTGAGACAATGATTTTGAGTTTTGCATTTAGAATAATAATTATAATAATTAAAAAAAAAAACATGTTATTTTAAGTTTGCTGTGTTTTTCAGGGAATTGGTTTGCCTGGACACCAGCAGAGAAAATAAGACTCAATCTAAAATCTCCAGAAGCTCAGAAGAGGTAAGATTTCAGAAATAAAACGGGTGAGAAATAAGTTTAAATAGTTTAAATTTAAGTTTAAATAGAAGTTTAAATTAAGAATAATGGATTTAATTGTAACATACAACAAACAATGGTGGGATTTAATGTTTCAGATGCAATGTTTTGTTGTTGTAGGTTAAATTGGAGTTGCAGGCCGTCCTTAAACGTTTCACACAAGACCTGGATCTGACTGAAACCCAGCTCCAGGTGAGGAGGACAGAGGTGCTTCACGGGGCCCTGAAGGCAGTGAGGAGGTCAGGCTTCTGCTTCAGGACAACACCCATCGTCTCATTTACTGGAGAAGAGACTGAGGGCCACCAGGGTCCACTCCGAGAGTTCTTCAGGTAAAAACAGTGCCTAAACAAGTTTGTTTTGAGGCATTTTTAAACCACTCTATGGGATTTTTCTTCTTTTTCTTTACATAAGACATGTCATTCTGTACACAGCACCAGTATGTTGTCATCTAGTTTTCACTATTTGAATAAAATCAATAATCAACTTGAATATTTTGTTTTAAAAATGTCATAAATTTCCACATAATTTAATGAATGCAAAACGACTCAGCAACTTATTTCTTTTCTGATCTTCTTTTTTTTGTTCCAGGTTGACTCTACGGGAGCTCCAGAAGACTTCTCTGTTTGAAGGTCAACCGGGTCGCCTCTTTCTGACCCATGACCTTGCAGCTCTTGAAGACTGGAGATACTACGAAGCGGGCGTTCTGATTGGCTGGTGTCTGGCTCAAGGTGGACCTGGGCCGCGCTGTTTACATCCTGCTCTCTTCCAGGTATTTGTGCGCTCTGTGCCGAGTTTAATTTACGGTCAAGCATCTCCAGCTTCCTTGTTTCTTCAACTTGTGCTGATGATTGACTCGATAAAAGGTGTGAGAACTGGCAAGTACAAACATTTCATCAGCTTTAATAAAGGCTGCATTGTGAAGATGTTACTGTTGTGATGTTTTTTAGTCTGCGGAAATAAGCAAGTATGCAATAACAAATACCCCATAAGTGACAACAAACAGTCCAAGCAAGTGCTACTTAAAAACAAATAAAGTTATATATAAACCAAACCAAAAGTAGAACAAAATTAGCAGCCTTAAAACTAGTGTTGAACAAAAGAAAACTTCAAGAAAACATGTACAAACATAATCACATTTAACAACAGGTCTGCAAGAATATCCACAGCTCCAGCGGGAAAGAGGGGCAGAGGGACAACAGGTAAACTACAGGAGCAACATGTAAACTACAGGAGCAACATGTAAACTACAGGAGCAACATGTAAACTACAGGAGCAACATGTAAACTACAGGAGCAACATGTAAACTACAGGAACAACATGTAAACTACAGGAGCAACATGTAAACTACAGGAACAACATGTAAACTACAGGAGCAACATGTAAACTACAGGAACAACATGTAAACTACAGGAGCAACATGTAAACTACAGGAACAACATGTAAACTACAGGAGCAACATGTAAACTACAGGAGCAACATGTAAACTACAGGAGCAACATGTAAACTACAGGAGCAACATGTAAACTACAGGAGCAACATGTAAACTACAGGAGCAACATGTAAACTACAGGAACAACATGTAAACTGTGATATTGTAAACATGATAAAAATAAAGCAGAGTCAAGGACAGATACAGCTCAGAAGAAAGAAGCTCAGTGAATCAGTACAGTTCATTGGTGTTTGTTTGTACCAATGATGAACTGTGAAGGTGTCCCTGTTCCTTTACTTCCTGGATTTATCAAAAGGGAAGGTCTTATGCCTAACCTCAAAGATAGAGATTATTTCTGCCACCCTAACATGAGCTGAGAGCTAAATCATGCCTTTTATGGAGCAAAAGGGTTCATTTTCTTATATTGCCATTTAGTTCAACTCTAAATCTGAAGAAGTGAACTATTTGTTTGCAGGTGATGTGTGGCCATGATGTGTCTTTGGAAGACTTCAGCTGGAGAGATGTTGGAGATATTGAAATCCAGAGTCATCTGCAACAGGTAACTCACACACACCAATACTCAATAAGGTTTTGATTGGTCTGAGAGGATTTCTGCCAATAAAAATTATTCTAGGATTTTATATTTCATTTCTGTTTCTAAAAAGGGACTTTACACAAAACTTATCAAAGCTAAAAAAAATTTTTCTAATTAAACAAGAATGACTGATTTCTTCTTTATTTGAAGCTACAAACCTGTTCAGATGCAAAGCTGCTATCTCCCAGTTTGTGTGAATGGGTGTCCAGTTGTGGTGTCCCAGATATCTCCTCCACCAGCTCGGAGGAAATCCCAAACATCTACCGACGGGTGGTGCAGCACTACATCTACGACCGGTAGGACGTCCTCTCAGTCTCTTTCATACACATATGAATCGTATACAAAGCTGCTCAGTCTTTGTGCTGTGCTTCAGAGTTTCCAGTATGATCTCCCAGTTCGTAGAGGGCCTCAACAGCTGTGATGGATTGTGGGATGTGATAAAGTCTCACTGTGAAGCGTTTGAACCAGTGATGACGTCCACCAAGTGTCGGCCGCTTACGTTCGAAGAGTTTAATCAGCTTTTTACGGTCAGCTTCGCTTTGGATCGTGAGGAGCTGAGAGCGGCCGAGGAGGAGACCGTCCGACACTGGGAAACAGTTCTGAGCCTCATCAGCGGTGAGTTCAGAGGTCATTCTTCTGTTTGGATGAAAACTTGTGCAAACAAAAACATATCCCTTCACCAAATGCAAAACCCCATGAGTTTGGACTGCCCATTTGGATTTTACATGGCACTTAATAATAAAAAAATATGATATTACTTTGCAATAACTATATTTAGCTTATTCTGAACAACTTGTGTTAATTGTTGAGATCAAATAACCCATGATCAATGAAGTAACCTTAGTTTAATAATATTTGTCATTACGACTTGTGTTTTTTCGATTTACTCGTTTAGTATGACTTCCCAACAGTATAACTAATGGATGCTGCTGGTCAGTAACACATTTCATGCATATTTAGATGGTCAAGCGACTTTTTCCTTTGAAGATCTCCTGGCCTTCGTCTCCGGAGCGGCTCACCTGCCTCCTCTGGGCTTCCCCGGTCTCATATCCCTGTGTTTCTACTCTCAGGTTTGTCACATTAAGTATCACAGCATTTTCACATGAACCCATTTACTCTGGACTACAGCACTGTTAGTATTTCTTATAATATGATCACAAGAGTGTCACTTAGAACTTTTTGGTATTTATTTAATTTAAAAGTGCAATTTGATTTGTATGTGTCGTTTTTGTGCAGCTTCAACCTAATTATATACTATTTATACGATAACAAACATGGTCAATTCAAGCTCACCCGATAGTATTGCAATATATATAACACGCTGAAATAATGCTGTGACTTATACATAATACTTACTTACTTAGCTCATGTTGCTCTTGACCACAGGGTTCATGTAGATTCTTTGTCTAAACCTTAGAAAACCTCAGACCTAAAAAAAAAAAACCTAGCCGTCTCTTTCATATCACATTTCTTGGTTTCATTTCAGGATGCTGGCTTTCCAAGTGGCCGTTTGCCTTTCGCGTCCACCTGTACTCTGGAGTTGTTCCTGCCGAGGGCGATAGGTGGCGCTGTGGAGCTCTTAGTGCTGTTGACCAGAGCTGTGCACGAGTCACTGGGCTTTACCCGTTTAAACACAGGAGACCCAGAGGCCTTCAGCGCACAATGACACTGACTGAGACCAAAGACACATGGCTCTGAAAGGCTCTGTGTGATTTTAGCCTTTTACAGGTTTACATGTGACGCAGCAGTCATTTTAAAATAACTTAGATTAAAGGCATAGTCCAGTGTTTTGTAAAAGAGTGTCTATGAGATACTTACATAGGTCACTTATCCCCGACTACAGAACATAAACTTTTAAATGGACATTAAAGTTGTTCAGTGTGTTAAATGTTTGAGTGAAAGTAATTACATTTCACTGGTTGCATTTACAGCAGTACGTGGTTTAGTCTCTGTGGCATTGCTCCTGTCTGCTTCTCCAAAATGAGAGCTGTAGTCTACTGTAGTCAATAAATTACCATCTCACAGACCCTTTTTTATAAAATACTGGTGCCTTTGATATGTTTTAAATTACATTTAGTGTGTTTTTAAATTATAGACTCAATAGATATTTAATCACAGAAATGATTACTTTACATATTTATTAACATTGTTAACATTTTCTAATATTTATATATAATAGAAGCACATAAAGACTGAATATTGGTTGTAAATCATGACTTCTATTCTCTTTTAGCTGGTACACATTAAAATAAAATTAATTATTAAAAAACAACTGGAATGAATGTCTTTATCAATTGCACAATACATGTTTTAATTAAGTGACAATCATTTCAAGGATAAAATATCTTAAAAATATGGCTTCAAGGGTCGCTTCTATTAATTTTCATTGGTCTAAAGTAGAATACAGTCTAGTGAGATATAATAACATCTCATGTTAAGCTGCCTTTCTCATATGAGGAATTTATCTCTGCTTTCATTTGGTTTGGATAAACCATTTCCTCATTTCTCTACAGTTGAAGGTGTAAAGCTGTTTCCTGATCAACAACATTGTTCTAATGCACAACTGAGGCTCCAATTTCCAAACATAGCAATTGTCCTTCGTTCAAAGTCCTTCAGATCTCTTACCTTCTCTGACAAGAAATTACAATTGTGTTGTGAAATACAGTGTAACTTAATACTTTCACCAAAACCAAGTTTGAAAAATGAAACAACACAAACAAAGCAGTACCTTTTACTTGAAAGCAAATATATTATACACTAAAAGGCATGAATCAAGTGGTGAATTCATAGTGCCAGGTAGGTCTGGAGCTGTCGCAGTGTAAAGTTTAATTCCATAGTTACTGGGCTCTGTGAGACCAGAGGGTCTTTTCCATCCACAGGGGATTCCCTCTCTTTTCTCCTGAAGGAAGTCTATAACCAAGACTAAAGAGGATAATCCAGCCGACAGTGAAACCTCAGATTCAGGAGGAATAAAGTGTTATTTGTTTTAGTCACGTAACAATGGTCCAGATCTTTACCCTCACTGTGTTTAAGTGATACAGGTGCATCATAGATGCTCAAACATGTCCACATATGCTTTGTGGATACAGAGAAGCCTGGAGTATGGGTTAGGGGCCCACTGCTAAGGGCAACAGGAGATTGCCCCCCTCTCCTGCACTAGGTCCAGTATAAAGAGAGGAAATGGATCACAAGTACTTTATTTTATAAGTCTAATTTTGACATTGTACATAAACAGATTTATTGATTTACACTGAGTCCTTGGGTCATTTACATACATACGTCTGAGACAGATACACAGAAATCAAATATTGTTCTGGAATGCAAATAAAATATTTCCGGGTTTTTATGGTTAATCACAATGAGTATATCCTATTTGTGAAAAAGCTATAAATGTTTGATGATGTTATTATATTTATATTTTTAGTACAATATTCTGAAGTGGTGTGTTTTTGTTAACAGAGATTTGTATCAGCAGTAGCTTATATTTTAAAGCATATGGCGTAGCATAAATAAATACATGCATCATGAATTATAAGCCATGTTTAAGGGTTTACACATTTGCTCTTATTTTGTCTTATTTGACCTACATGCTGGGTGCATTTGACCTCTGTGAGTGTTTTGCTTAGAACCTTTTCCTTATTTGTGTACATTCAAATCATGTGAGCAAGACCGTCTTGGTCCCAATGTTGTTGTAACGAGTGCCTTCAGCAATTGCACAGTTGCATTATTTCATGCTGTCTTGTAGTTAACAGCCCTGCAAACCTCAGTTGCTGGAACGGATTCCTATTGTGTTGTGCAAATACAGTGTAACATGACACTCAACAGAAAACTATGGTTACAAGAAGAACTGATAAAAAAAAAGGAACACATGAAATTTTCAGTCAATGGGCCTTCACATTTTCCTCTGAAATATTACAATTACAAAGTTAAGTAATAGAAAAAATGTTTAATTTAGATTAAGATTATTACAGTTTGAATAATATACATGATACTGCTGCACAGGATTTTACGGATTGTTAAGAAAACAAATACTGGAGGAGAATATTTGGACTTAGTTTGCCTTGTTAATAATACAAATAGTTCATGAGGTGTACAGCAGCAGACTCAAGAAACAATAGAGTAAAGCCTTTTTAGAGTCCAAATCAACCACTAAGGGTGAGTGGTAGGTGGAACTGTAGGTGGCGCTGTTGGTGGGAAGTGTTAGCTATTGTTGTAGTTTTAGTTGTAGTTTTTTTGGTGCTGTAACATGTGTAGTGGTAGTTTTAAGTGCAGTTGTTAGAGGTAGAGTTATGGGGAAGTTATAGTTGGGTAACTGGAGCAGTTGAAGATGTTGTAGTTGATGTTGTATCTGGAGTTGTAGGTGTAATTTTACACTAATTTTTTTCACAGTTACAACATGATTAATGCCGATTAGCTTGTCTCTGAAGAACTGAAAAAGAATAAAAATGAAAATTCTGCAATTCCCTTTTAAATAATAAAATCTCAAAAAAAGTAATGAGTTTTACCTGTTTG
>CM072151.1:3679276-3769276 GCA_036850595.1 Rhyacichthys aspro
ACTTAGGAAAACTCAAAGATTGCATTATGTTTGAGTCAGAGCTTCTTCACAAACAGAAGAATAAATAAAAATCCTTCCAATCAATCCATTTAACATCACTTTGAGTCTGTTCCTCTGATCAACTGCAGGTCACTGTCATCATTTATTTCTTAATATTTGATTGTTGCATGTATTTGCCTCAAAAAAAAAAAGTTTTGGCTCCCAATGATCACAAAACCAATGTATTTATTACTTGTTTTTATTTATTACTTGTTACTTGTTTTCCAGGAGATTATGGAAGTGCACTACATTGTTGATCTTATTTATCTTAATTATTTTTTCTGTTTATTTTTAAGCTATTTATTTATCCGCTTGAATATATTATTTATTTTAAGGAGAATTCACTGTTTAGTTCAATAAAGCCAACATTTTTTCAAAGTCAATGAGTAAAATAAAGACCAAAATAATTGATTTTTTCCATAATCGAGCTATTTGCATCTGTTGTTTAAAAAACTCAGACGTCTACCATTTTTAATCAACTACAATTTCTTGAGGAGAAAGTTTAAAGATTCTGTTGCAAAAACCCTTTCCGTCTCCATCTGCTGTGTCTCTGGTAACGTACATTTAAAAGTCCGAACATGTACGTGCGTGTGTCCCGAGTGACGAATGTGAAGGTCACGGCCCAAACTCTTCGTTTCTCCCGTGACTCGTGCCTCGTCCCGTCGCGCGAGAATCACCGCGGCCTTTTCATCGAGACCAGAGACATTTCGTTGGAGACGTAATGAGTCGAGAGGGTGCTGCTTTTTCTCACCTTCGGATTTGATCAGAAGACTGAGCGACTCCTTCCACTTCTCCACCTCCGCTGCTGTGGGACCCCTGAAACACAAGAGGAATAAAAAAAAAGATCAAATACAGCATCAAATATAAAATGTGCTTCACAGACACAGAATAACATGAAATAGATGTGGTCCAAAATAAGAAATAGATACAGTTATATGTTATCACGCATTCTTTTCTTTCTTTTTTTATTATAGTGGCATAAAAACAGTGATGTCAAAATGTTATACTTTGTCCTAAACTTTTTTTCAATAATAATAATATTGTGTAACTTCTCTTGTATAATACCAGGACTTCATCTGAATCAGGACTAAACCAGGATTAAATCAGTATTAAACAAAAGTAAACCTGTTTTTTTACTCAAGTCCATTTCTAAAACCTCTATCCAAGATTAACCCAGGACTAGAACAGGGACTAACCTGGACTAAAACAAGGATTTGTTCTACACCAACACCTCATTGGGTCTAAACCAGGATTTAATCAAGACTACATTTGGACTGAGCACAAAAGCTGGACAAAAAAAACAAAACCTAACCTCCAAAATAAACCCAGGTCTAAACAGGCACTAAATCCAATCAAAACCAGGACTAAACCAAAGGACAAACCAAGCCTGGACTAAAACAAAGGACAAACCAAGCCTGGACTAAAACAAAGGACAAACCAAGCCTGGACTAAAACAAAGATTCTGTTCTACACCAGGAATCACAGCTGGTGTTAAACATGCACAAACCAACTCTAAATATGGACTCAATCATCAGTAAACCAAGTAATCCATACTACAACACTAACAACCAAATAAAGCTAGTTCACCCCAGCACCAAAACCAGGACTAAACTGTAAAAAGAATGATTGGAGCACACCAGGACTTAATTTAAACTCAATTAAACCAGCACTAAACCAGGACAAATCTAGGACTAAAGCAAAATTTTACCAAGATCCAAAACCAAGGACTAAGTCTGAAAAAAAAACCAACTTGATGTGAACTCAACCTAACACTAAACAAGGTCTAAACCACAGCTATAATCCTAACAAAATAAAGAAAATAAATCTGGACTAAACCAAAGACTGAACCAAGAAAAAAGACTAGTCTAGTACAAGGATAAGCCTAAATCAGAGCTTTAATCCAAACTTTAACCAGGACTAAACCCAAAAGCTACCAATTCAACACTTTTAACTCTGTCCTTGGTCCAAAGTACATTTATTTTTGCTTTTCTCTTTCAGGTGTGCTCTTCTTCTTATTATTGGAAAACACTTCTAAAAACACTTCACACCCTTCAGTGACAAACATTCCAAGCTCCCTTCTGTTCCACTGATGACTACCACAGGCTCAGGCTCACAGTCAATAGACTTTAGTTTCTAAGGGATTCACCCACGCACAAAACACTATTAGAAGTCATATGGCATTTACACAACGTATTCTCTAATAACAGCAGTAAGACAAAGAATGAATACCACCCTCTTGAGATTATACTCATGAAAACTCATAAATAAGGCGTGTGCTAAAACAATTAGGTTTTGATTGGGGTTAAGCCGCATTGAAGTGAGGCAAATTAGTATTGATTTGTTTGTAATGATCGGGAGAAGAGTCTAATTTAAAAGAAAAATGTCAAGGGAGTGTTTTTGTGGATGATAAAGCCGCCGTGAGACCGGACTTAAGACCACACGATGGGATTGACGCAGTAGGTCATTAAATGGGTTAAATCAGAGGCTGTGACGTAAATCAGTCAAATACAATAAATAAATGCAGACAATAAAACAGTTTAATGCTATGTTATTTTTAGATGCATAAAACAACTACTTTAATGGCACTAGGGTTCGTACAGGTGCTTGAAATCCTTGAAAATGCTCGTCTGTACGTGTGGCTATAGATATAATTAAATTTGAAATGTGAGATTTCATCTTCATTTGAGTCTTACAAAAGTTATCGCACAAACAATATTTTTCTCCTTTTATGGAAACGGGTTTGAGTCAGATTTGAACAGGTTTAGATGGATTTGAACATGTTTTAGTTGGATTTAAACAGGTTTTAGATGGATTTGAACAGGTTTTAAATGGATTTGAACATGTTTTAGTCAGATTTCAACAGGTTTTACTCAGATTTCAACAGTTTTTACTCAGATTTCAACAGGTTTTAGTCAGATTTCAACAGATTTTAGTCCAATTTTAACAGGTTTTAGATGGATTTGAACAGGTTTTAAATGGATTTGAACATGTTTTAGTCAGATTTCAACAGGTTTTACTCAGATTTCAACAGTTTTTACTCAGATTTCAACAGGTTTTAGTCATATTTCAACAGATTTTAGTCCAATTTTAACAGGTTTTAGATGGATTTAACCAGGTTTTAAATGGATCTGAACAGGTTTTACTCAGATTTCAACAGATTTTACTCAGATTTCAACAGTTTTTACTCAGATTTCAACAGGTTTTAGTCAGATTTCAACAGATTTTAGTCCAATTTTAACAGGTTTTAGATGGATTTGAACAGGTTTTAAATGGATTTGAACATGTTTTAGTCAGATTTCAACAGGTTTTAGTCAGATTTTAACAGGTTTTAGATGGATTTGAACATGTTTTAGTTAGATTTCAACAGGTTTTAGTCAGATTTCAACAGGTTTTAGTCAGATTTCAACAGGTTTTAGATGGATTGCAACAGATTTTAGATGTATTTAGACAGGTTTTAATCAGATTTTATCAGTTTTAGTTAATTATCTTTATCGTTGCAAAAATTAAATCCATCTAAAACCTGTTGAAATCCATCTAAAACCTGTCAAAATTCAATAATTAAAACCTAGTCCCAAATATATCTCCTTCTAAATGTATTGAAGGGCCACATAAACATTGCAAAGCATGAAAACACACCTTGAATTTGAACTTAGAAAAGGTGTAAGAACCCTGTGGTCGTTATGAGAACCTCAGTCTCCAAAAAATAGTCACAAATAACCTTTCAGCTCGACATCTTTTTCTTCGTCCATCTTCCTTTCATCATTTCTACAGCTGCCCACAGAGGTCTTGATCTGCACTCAACACAAACTGATCTTTTCTTTACCTCCAAGACCTATCATCCTCACATTAACAGGCTTTTGGTTTTCGGAAATGGATGGTAACAAAGGTAACAAAAGCCAGTTCTACATTTCTATCTATTTTTATGTTTAAAGAAGTAGGGTTGATGTTAATTGGAGCTAATTTCTGACTTTTATTTACTTTATTGCTTTTGAGCAGACATAAACTGCATTTAATACTCATTACAATTTTAGACTTTGATAAACTTCATTGAACCATGAAGGAAATTGCTTGAATTTTCACACAAACAAGTGATTTTGTGAAATATTTTGTGTCAAATGCAACAAACTTTGTGGGGAACTGTTATTTTACACATTTGTTGTTGTAATGATGCAAAAATGGAACATCCAGGAATAAGAATAAATAGTAGGCGTTCAAAAATGTAGAAATCTGGCCTTCAGCTACAATCTTTTTACTGCCAGTTCTCCACAGATTATTCAGTGAGTCATACATAAACCTCTATTGAATCCAACAGATGGAGGTGGGACCCAAGAGTTCAACAGAAAATAGAGCAATCGAGCCATAAATCAATAAAAACAATCCTCTTTTTTACCGACTGACTGTTAAAAGCTAAATAATATTACATGCAAGTTGAACAAATACATGAACAGCTCCATAAACTCAGTAAAAGAGAGACAAGCTGCGGGTTATTTTCATGTTATAACAGCTGGAAATATAATAAACTCAACGAAACTTTACTTAAGTTTACATAACATATTATTTTAGCCTAAAGCCTGAGTTTCCCCAAATTATTAAAGTATGTTTCATAAATCAACTCACAGTCCGTCAGAGTGTCCCAAAGCTGAGAACTGGTTATTTTAGGCTTTCTTTTTTTCTTGAATTGGTTTAGATCAGCATTTGAAGCACGTTTAATGAGAAATGTCTGTAAAATAAATCGATACTCGTCAAAAACACGTGACGTTGAGCGGCGTCTCGAATGGAAAAAGAGAAACGAGGGAGGATCAGAGCGTGGGGAGTTTGTGGGGAGTATAAAGAGTAAGATCTATGACCCTGACCCTCGGCAGTGGACACAATGTGGACACAATGTGGACACAATGTGGACACAATGTGCTCGCTCTCGTCGCTCTGTTCAGTCCTGATCATTTTAAAAAGGGCAGGACTTTAAAATGGCACCAAAGGTTTGGTTTTGGGGCCATTTCCTGTCTTTACAAAATGGCCGCTCTCACAAAATGCACAGAAAAAATGCAAAGATAACATTCTTAATTCGTAGATTCCTTATTCTATAATAATCTATATTTTAATTGTTTCTAGTAAATTAACAACATTTTTAGTATAAAATTCCATTATAGAGAATGGCGTCATTTAGAAATTACACAGAAATAATTATTCAAAAAAAGTATGAAGTTTCCCAAACATTTTCTGAATTGTATGAAGTTGATGGAGTATGAAGAATTATTTTCTTTTAAATTATTTTTCCTCCAAGGTGTTAGGAGCTTAAGGCAAGTGTCCTTATTGTTAGTTTAGGTCTGTTTACGTTAGCATTGAGGAACAATAACACTAAAGTACTGGTACAAATGAGCCTTTTCATTATGTTTGCCTGTTAATGCAAAATTACTTAAACTAGATTTAAATCTCTTAAAATTAATTAAATAAATAAACATGTAAATCACACTGTTGAGGTAGTTTTATAGTGGAAAGTCTGATAAAGCTGTTGAACTGTGTCAATGGCTCCTTATCATTATCAGTGAAACATAACAATGACTTTGAAGCTGTTATTTGAAGGAGTTTGATGTTTTATTTTAGGTCGAGATGTTACATAGTGTTGCTTTAATATAATTTAATCTGTGCTCAGAAGTAAAAAAAAACCAAGAGGGAACAGATGAAGTCATTATTCTGTCATTTTCCAGATGTTTTCAGTTGATGCTGCAGTAATTTTGCCATGACTCATCTTTTGCTGGTGACGGTCCAGAGGGGTTAAGAAAATATAATTAAAGTCACTGAATACGATGCACTACAAAAGGAAATGTGTGCGGTTCAAATCGAACATAGATCACAATGGAAAAATGAAGGTTTTATGGGTTTAAAGCAACAATGAAGATGCCAAAAGACAAAACTATCATAAATAAAATACATACATATATAATGTATGCTCTCAAACCAAAAAATCCCTTTAATAAAAACTAAATCGACCAAATTTTCAAAGGTTTACAGTATAAACATTACTTGCAATCACTGGCCGTCGTCATCCAAAATAAATGGAATAATCGTATAAACATTTACATAAATATAGTAAACTAAAGTGACACAGACCCTTTGAGGCATTTAGAATAAACAATAAGAGTAAAATAATAAACAATAAAATATTAAACAGTGGATATAAGACTCTTCAGAAACTGATCACTCACAGAAACTTGTAAAAACATAATTAAATTTTAAAGAACAAACAGGATGGATTTATTCTAAAGAAAGACACTCGTGGTTTTTTCTTACTTCTTTGCAGATACAGCAGGCTTTTCTTTGGTCTGTTTAGGATCAGCTGCTCCGGGCTCGGGCTTCTGGAGTAAAAAGCTGATTTTGTGCTTGATGTCTTTGGCTCTGGAAAAGAAAAACGGAGAAAAGTTACCGTTTGGATGCTTGACTGTAGCACGGTTTTGTGCAAAAATCTATTTAGCAGCGTGTAATTAAGCCATTTAATCCAACAATAGTGGCCAAGCATTTGAATTTCTGAACAATTTGTTGGTAAAGTGTCATGGCTTTATGTTTTTGGAGCTTGTTTTTACAAATAAATGAAGGAAAATCAAATCTTTAGGTCAATTTTGACATAAATAAATGCAAAAATGAGACAAAAAAATGACATATAACTGAATAAAGTCAACCTTGTGATTTGGATGTGATCATAACAGGAAAAAAAGAGTGGATTATATGTGTTAATTATTTAAATCGTGAGCCTTACCCTTTTAAGCATGTTGCAGGGAGCGTCGCGAGTCCTTTACACATGATCGAACCGCGTTAATAGATCCAAAGAAAGTGGCGTGTTTTTCTTTCTCCAACAAGAAGTGGAGAGTTTTTCCTGCAGAGTAAGGAGACAGGCTGAAGCTCTCCTCCTCCGCCGGGGCTTTTATAAACACAGGACTCGCGCTGACACTGCACCGACCAATCAGGACGCGCTCTGGGACAAAGGGGGAGGAGACTTCAGGGCAAAAGACTGGAGCGGAGCGAGAAAACAGGGACATTTACTGAGGCTTGTGCCATTTGTGACCAAAACAAAAGGTGTAATCCTCGGAGGGGACACATCGAGAGGCTTGTCGGGAAATAAAATGGAAAACAACTCAGCATTTAATCAACTTACACCAGCTCTGGATGTGTTATGTGTCTTATATTGCTCCTTATTAAACAAAATAACGCTGGATACCTGTCAGTGCAGCTTAATACTTGCAAAAGGTTAAGGTTAGATTGGAAAATATGTGTTCATTTCCTCAAAATAACACTGTTTGCACTTGTTTTTATAAAATAGATGCATCTTTTCTAAAAACTGACAGACTATTTTAAGGTTGATTGTTGAATATAAAGTAAAAATAAGAGTCAAAATGCTGGAGAACTCACTTTATAATTCAAAGGAAATAAAAAGGAAGCAGAAACTCATTCAAAACTATGTGTTCTTTTATTTATCATTTTTCTTCTTTGCACATATCTATCTTGATCAATTTACCAGGAGCAGACAACAAAATGACAAAATGGATGTCTTACAGTGAATTTTATCAACTAAATGTTTGCAGAGATTTGAGGATAGCATTGTTTGGTTGTAAACTTATATTCCAAACTAAATATATGCATAAAATGTGAGTCTGTGGCTGCATTTAAAGGAAAAACATCGGCTACGGTATATATTTTTTTCAATTTTCAAAGTCCCATCGTTGGACAGAAAGTAAATGTCAAAGTACATGTTCAGTAGAGTTTTATCTCCTTAAAATAAGCTCTTACTACATTTGTCTGTTGTGAAGACAGACCTGAAAACAGACAGAGAAAGACTTCTGAAACAGTAGGTAATTTTAGTTTATTTTGTGCAAATACAGTTCTGCTTGAATCCAGTTTATTGATCTATTTCTAACGCTCTATTTGAGCCGGAATCGGAAAGTTACGAGTGAGGTTTGTGTCCAGCTGAGGGTTCTGTGTCAGTCTGATCAAAATGAGTGTGTGAATATATATTTTTTGGGCTAAAAGTTACATGGAGCTCCTTTAAAAAACGACTTAAAGTTGATGTTAGCTTTTTTGCAACACTATGTGCAAAATGACTGCAAATATATGAGAAAACACAAGTTCAGACAACAATCATAGCCACAGATGAAGACATATTCTATAATTTCTAGTGATATAGACCTACTATTCTAATCTAAGATCTAATATCTATAGAAAACCACTTGATTCTTTCTTCATTCAAAGCTTTTATTGGTTTAAGACGCCTGCTACAGCTCCTTATCTTTTAAAGAAAAAAGAAGAGGCTCTAGAGAGTTTAATCACAACTACACTGTCCCTCAGCCTTTTTTAATGACACCGATCACTTTCCTCGTCCTTCTTGTACGACATATGGACCTTGTATCTGATATATTTCCACACAGTCAACATCGTATGAAGTGTCCTCAACGATCTCTTGAGATTTACAATAAACACAGGAATAAATCTGTGAATGTGGGGCTTGTTCTCCTTTTGCTGCAGTAGGTAGGTCACCTGGATTGATGAATAGTATTATTTTCTGTGTGTTTGACATTTCACTTTTACACGTTTAACACGTTTGAGCGTTCAACATTAAATATGCCAGTTATCATATTTCTGCTGCTCTGTCCATTACCCTATAGAAAAACTGATGAATGAAATGCCAACAACACGTCATTAATCACGTTTATATTTGACATTTGAATTTTATCATTCAACAAATTGAAGGGCAAACATTTTTTATCTATTCTGGGGTCTCCATTCCCATTTGGACCCATGCATCGGCCAATTTGTACTGGATTAATGGAGTATTTTCATCCAAATCTAATATTATTCTATTGACGTAAACCTAAAGCTAAACCTGGACTAGATACAAAGGACTAAACCAGGACTAAACCAGGACTAAATCAGGGTGAACTGGGTCTAAACCAGCACTGATTTAAACAGGCTTAACACAGACTGAACCAGGACAAAATCAGCAAATAAACTCTCACACTGTGTCTAACAACAGGGACTAAATCCACATTTAAATGAGGATTAATCGAAAAAACAAACTGTGGCAAAACCTGGAACTAAATCAACACTAAACTAGAGCTTCATCTGGACTAAACCTGATTTGAAACCAGAGCAAAAACAGTAAACCACCAATAAAACAAGGACTAAACTAACATCTAAAGATATAAAACAGGACTAAATTTGAAGATTTAAACCAAGACTAATGCGGGCTTTGGACCAAATAAAACAACAGCTAAACTAAACTAAACCAGGACTGACCCAGATCTTAAACCAGGACTAACCTAAAGCTAAATAAAAACCACATAAGACTAAAATAACCCCTGAACTCTGCTCTATTAAACTATTAAATTAGATTATTAGATTAAACTCTGACCATACAAGACCTGAACCAGGACAAAACAAAGTCTAAACCCAGTCTTTTATTATTTTTTTCGTGTTGTGTTTGTCATTTCCCGTCACGTCTCTGGACTCATTACTGCTGCTGTTTTCAATGAAGATGGATGGCACTGATTTGGGTAAAGCCAGTGGATGGATCTTTTATCAAGACCATTCTATCTGCTGTAATGGGTTTATGCTCCGATGAGGATTAGATAACAAGCCACATCAAAATGTCCTGATTTACAGATGGCTAGACTTTGTGGATCCATTGTGTTCAGGTCCAAAGTCCTGTGGCTCTGGCCTTTATACGTTTGAACAGACCATTGAATTTAAATTAGACATGATTTAACTCATTCCATCAGTTCCTCGCTGATTAAATAATGAAATAATTGAATACTTTTTGTCATTGTTTAGTAAAAGTACAGCAAACTCTTTCAGAAAAGCACAGTAAAGTCTTTCAGAAAGAGTCTAAAATGTAGAAAAGTGTTGCAGCTCACTTTTTGAAGAGGAACGTGGGAGTCAAAAACAGAAAAAGCTTCTTCAGTTCCTGTTTATCGCAGCAGGACATGTTCCAGGATGTATCCTCGACCGATCAGGGGAGCGTCTTCTCATCAAAAGACACATTTTATTCCTTCATTTTCATCTCTTTGGGTGTTCATCTGAGGAAGTTTTCTGACTATTCCTCTACGGCAGCCTCAGAGGGTCACAACTCAGACAAAGATCATTTAATTAAAAGCGTATTGAGTTTCAGTGAAAGTTGTACAAGTTTAAACATGCAATCTTAAAAACTATGAGGGACCAAAAGAAAATAGACATTATTTCTAGCACATTTAGAACATTTTTATCCATTTCTGGGAACTCTCTGTTACCATGGTTACGCAGCAGCCGCTAGCGGAGACCGATCCGTTATCTTCTGGAAAATGTTGTTGGAAAATGAGAAGAGGAGATCTTCAGGTAAAAATGTTTAAGATGCATTTGTTAATACACACTTTTTAATATTTACAATTAAAGGCATTAATAATTAAAAGCATTATTGATTTATTGTCTAAAATTTAACATTTTTATAACGAACAGAGAACTTATGAATTATATTTTCAGTCTCATCAACTCTTATTTGTTATGCTCCTTTTTTTGTATATATTTTTTATTTTTACTTTATACTCTTAAGATAGATTTATTTATTTATTTACTTTTTTTTTTTTTTTTCTTGCATGCCGATTTTTTTTTTTTTTTTTTTTTTTATACTGACTTTTTAATTGACAATAAAGTCTTTTCTGTGAGTGTTATTTTTGATGTGATTATACACTAGTGGACTGTAGCAATTAGCAGCATTTTACACAATATAACTTTAATTTAGAACTAATTAAGCTGTTGTTAGTTTAGTTAATGACATGCACAAACCTTTACAGGATTAACCCAAACTAAACCATGCCGTCCCAAAACAAGATTTGGCAATGGATTCACAAAACATTCGTAGAGACCTCCCATAACTTAAATAAAAAACCTTCGTCCTGCTCCGTTCTGTCAGGACCACTTCACCTTTTACCCGGACCTCTCTTTGTCGTCGGGTTGGGTTGACTCGGTTGCCATGGAGACGGCCGACAGGATCTAATCAAAACTGAGCCGTCTTTAGCGTCGACTCTCCAGATACAACCAGGACCCAACATACGCCGCATGAGAACACTAAAGCTTCACGAACGAGACGTGATTATCAGAATAATACAGTGACACATGTTCGTCTGAGTCATCCTTATTATTACCTCTCGCTTCCATCCTGCTGAAGATAAAAGCTTCAAAATGCACCAAACGAGCTTTACACTGCCACGTGTGTGAATGTAAAGTGGTTGCACGGTTTACCTACACGTCGTTATTATAAAGTGTTCCAGAAAATAAGATAAAATCCACTAAACAACAAAGAAAAGACTGTCATTTAATTGTGCTCCATTCATCATTCATAATATTTGTAAAGCTGCAAACAAGCTTTATACATTTGGAGTTAAACCACACTGGATACGCCTTATTAATGGTTGTCACAGTGTGGTACAATTTAAAAAAAGGTGGAGCTAAAAATCCTCAAATTAAAATGAAATAAAATGTTAAAAGGCAGTGTTTTCTCAAAAGAAACGTGTCTTTTACATTTTAATTTTTTTCTAAGCCAGAATTTACAACAACAGAGCTTTCTCACGTTGGATCAAAATGACATCTTATAGCTCTTTTAACTAAAAAAACATCGCATTTACTGTCATTAACATCTTCAGACACAGATAGAGTCTTAACGGTGTGAAAAACTGGTGCCATAAAACAATATTTCTTATTATTGTAACTGAGGGCAATACACCGACTGAAATTAAATTAAATGTTGGCTCCAAATGTTTTTCAGATAGAAATTATGAATTAAAACACTGTGCGCACCTTCTCTAATGTCATTTACTGAAGACTGTGAGTAATTCCAGATGAATGTGGTTTGTATATTTTTGTACTTTCTTGCGTCATGGGAGATGTTTTGGTAAATCCCGCCTTCATCTGCTGTTTTCAGGGGATCACTAAAGCAGATGTTGGAAAGATGGTGATGTCAGAGGAACGGATTAAAGCCAGTGTTTTCGATTGGGCTCAGGGTTGACGTATTGTTTACAGACATCTGCTTTTGGAAGAAAACAGCTCGTAGATTTATAATTTGAACGAAAAGACGTCACAACAAATGTCATTTTTTTATTAAAGATATTGTAAGTAGTTTATCAATTTACTCTCTGTCGATCAACACTATAAGGCGCACATGTCAAACTCAAGTCGGGCCCTTTGCAAGGTTTATGTGGCCCTTCAATGTATTTAGAAGGTGACATTTTTGGTACTAGGTTTTATTTATTGAATTTGAACATGTTTTAGGTGGATTTGATTTTTGCTACATAGATAAGTAACTAAAACCTGTCTAAATCTGTCTAAAACCTGTCTAAATCTGCCTAAATCCTGTTCAAATCTGTCTAAAACCTGTTCAAATCTGTCTAAAACCTGTCCAAATCTGCCTAAATCCTGTTCAAATCTGTCTAAAACCTGTCCAAATCTGCCTAAATCCTGTCCAAATCTGTCTAAAAACTGTTCAAATCTGTCTAAAACCTGTCCAAATCTGCCTAAATCCTGTTCAAATCTGTCTAAAACCTGTTCAAATCTGTCTAAAACCTGTCCAAATCTGCCTAAATCCTGTCCAAATCTGTCTAAAAACTGTTCAAATCTGTCTAAAACCTGTTCAAATCTGTCTAAAACCTGTTCAAATCTGTCTAAAACCTGTTCAAATCTGTCTAAAACCTGTCCAAATCCACAAAAAACTTGTTCAGAGTCAACCAGTTGAAATCCATTTAAAACCTGTTGAAATCTGACTCAAACGTGTTGAAATCCAACCAAAACCAGTTTCCATAAAAGGTGGAAATTAATGTTTGTGTGATAACTTGTGTAAGACTCAAATGAAGATGAAATCTCACATTCAAAATTGAACGAAAGCTTCCAAATGTCATCATCTTGAGATGTCGACCCTGAAAAGAATTCTTATTCGTGGCCCCTCACCTCTGCTATAAGACAACAAAATAAAGTACCAAGCAGGCAGTATATGTTCTCATTGGCCTATAGGCACTTTCTGAGAGTGTTCTGTGGAATAATAACAAGATACAAGTGGATAAATATACATAATTCAAACAAAAACACAGGAAAACACATACAGTAGTGGCCCAAATATTAGAACACTTTAAGTTGGCAAATAAAATACCCATAAAACAGATTAAATAAGTCATCATTTAGAGCCATCATGAGGAGATTTGGGTCATTTTTCTTACAAAACATAAGCTAGGCCTATTTCATTGTCAGTGTCACACAATAATGTTACTTCACAAAAAAATTGAAATTCTCCCTTTGGCAGAAAGATGTGCTGATGTAATTGCTTTATTCAAAAAACAGCAAAACATTTAGTTTGACCTATATGTATGCATCTGCGTCACTCATTGTTGAAATACTTGCCCTTGTACTCGCGAGTACAATGGCTCTTACTCATCTGCTCTGAACAGAAGTCATATGATGAACACAGAAATACTGCTGTTTGAAGCTCTCATTCATCAACACAAAACACTCAGATCTACTCAGACATTTCTTTTGAAGCTAAAGCTGTTCAAAAACAATGCCATGTTCTGTAAAAATAAATGCCCAGATGCTCTGTTGACCTTTATTTGAAACTTTTACTCATGATTGTGCTTTAATGTTGTCATATTTAATCACATGACCCCCTCAAACGAGTATATCTCTGAGTTTGAGTTTGAGTTTATTTATTTAAAGGGACAATACATATTAATGAACATATATATATATATATATATATATGTAAATATGCAAGATTATAGCCAACGGCTAATTTCCATCTTTAGTCCCTTCGGCAGGTTGATCTAGGTTTATAACGCAGAAGGTGAGATTTAAAGCCTTTTACGAAATTTATGTAAAGATATTTTGAGGATTAGGACATTCAGAAATCTTAAACATCATTCTAAGAGTAAAGTATTGCCGTCTGTGAAGCATTTTACTCACAATAAGCTTCAATTATATCATTTATCAAACCTGAACGATTCATCCAACACCACACTTACATCTGCTGTAGATAAATGAAGAAGATTAAACTAAGGTCGCATACGAGAGTTATTAAAGAGACCTGAGAAATGTGTCATTTCCACAAAGATCCAACGGCTTTAGACAGAGATAAAAGTGACTATTACTCAACGTGAAAGACTTGGCTGCAGCAGAAGGAGGTTCGTACAGAATGAAGATAACACCTTCACAAACTGCAAACTAAAGTCTAAAGAGCAATTTTCACAAAGTCCACAAACGCAGAGGCAGCTGAGTTTACGAGAACTACAGCCACGCCGATGGATTTTTCTTTTAAAAGATGTTTAACGATGATTTTTCCCACAGTCGTCACGTTCTGATAAACATAAAACGTGCATTTGGAAATAAAACTGAAAAGTTCTTACAACAAATATGCAAACTTTTTCTTTAAGGAATTATAAGGAGTCTATTATTTTACTCCATTTTTAAACAGTGCATTAGACTTTAATATATTACATATATCCAGTGGAATTAAGGAAGTAAGAGCTTTTTTAATGATAAAATTAATTATTTGTTTATTCAGTTTTAGGACAAAGCTTAGCACAGGGTTCACACGGGTGCTTCAAATCCTTGAATTTTAATCTAGTGTTTTCATGGTTGTAAAAGTCCTTGAATTTTGCATAAAGTGCTTGAAATTGAGTCTTCTGTGTTGCTTTAAATTAAATTTGTTTTTGCATTTTGCTGTAAAAAAAAAACAACAACAACAACAACACTCATGTAAACATCTTTTTGATCAAACAAGTTTCATTTCTGAAGCATTCAACAATTTAAATAAAGTCTTTTTTTATGCCACAATGAATTAAAATGAGAAAAACTACATTCGGTGTATGTCAACATGTCATTTACTGCAGTAAGGTGCTTAAAAAACATGAAAACTCACCTTGAAAGTGCTTGAAAAGTGCTGGAATTTGAACTTAGAAAAGGTGTGAGAACCCGGTTTGAAGCATCCAAATTTCAAGGCAGTTTTATTTTGAACAGACAGCAACAACGAAAACTGGCAAACGACACTAATGGGCAATTTATATTCATGAATGAACCAACACGTCTTTAGACAACGGGAAGAAATTGGAGGCCTTTGAGAATCGATGGAAGCAGACTCCGTTCAGAAAAGCAGGTTCCTAAATCTAAATGATTCAAGTGGGTCAGTGTGTAAGTATTCCATTTGTGGGAATTAAAAGCACTTCGTTCAAGAGCAGTTGTTTTGAGTGTGTCATGTAATCAGACTTTGACCTGATTTAATTACATCTGAATATTTTAGCAGCAAGAATCACGGTAAAGTCAGGAGGTCGACAACAGAATCCTTCAGTGAGAGTTGAACGTTGGACAAATGTGGGTCACGACAAACATGCTTTTGATTTAAAACCAGGTGATGTTTCCTGTGTTCCCTCGATGCATGTGTGATGAAAGATAAGAAGAAAAGAAGAGCCTCTGATGCGTGTTTGTGATGCACCGTCACGTTCTCTCGGATATGAGCAACTTGATCTCCTCCAAAGATGTTTCATAACGACGAAGTCAAGAGGACAGGAAGAAACATGTCCAGCCAGTTTATGAGACTTGACTTTCTTCTGAAGCGGTTCAGGTCGGGTCGACGCAGCGTTTCCATCGTCTCCATCGTTTCCATCGTCTCCAGCGTTTTCATCGTCTCCATCGTCTCCAGCGTTTCCATCGTTTCCATCTTTTCCATCGTTTCCATCGTCTCCAGCGTTTCCATTGTCTCCATCGTCTCCAGCGTTTCCATCTTTTCCATCGTTTCCATCTTTTCCATCGTTTCCATCGTTTCCATCTTTTCCATCGTTTCCATCGTTTCCATCGTCTCCAGCGTTTCCATCGTCTCCAGCGTTTCCATCTTTTGAGCCAGATTCGTAACCATTTCCTTCTTTCATTCAGTTAAAGGCCAGACCCCAGCATTTTCACTTCAAACTAAAATATTTCGTATAAAAAGACATCTTGTGTATTGATGGAAATAGGGCAGATGGGTTTAGGTTTAACAAAATAAATTAGTGAGTCAGTCCTCAACAAACTCACTCAACTTCATTTGGTTCTATGGAGCTTTATTCTCTATTTTGAGTTAGATTTATTTTGTTGCAGCTAAACACTGTTGAAAATGTAGTTTTTTTAGATTTTTTCCACTTTCTTCAAATGTATACAGCAACGTTTACACAGTTACCCCATAAATGAGTAAAATAAAGGTATTTGGTCTGAAATAAAACCATTAAAATCTGCACACATTGTTAAAAACCTAGTGTTCTAAAGGATACCTTCAGCATCAGTGAAGGACGATATGAAATAATAAATACAGACCACATTTGAGCAGGTATTAGTCCTTTATCTAAATGAGCCCTTTTATGCTCTTGGGGTTGATTTGTGATAAAAAGCTGCTTCTATTTTCAATCCTTTGTCTTGCCGGAGGTTTTATGGATTCTTTTTCTCTAATAACGTCCTGCTGTCTGGATAAACACCGGGACGCGACAGGAGATCCGAGACGTACAATCAGAGCCGTACTTTCACCTGCAGCTCGGTCACTGTTAGTTAATTCCAGCGTTTTAGGACTAATGTGTGCGCCGTCACTCAACTTCTTACAAGAAATGATGCACAAGGAAACATATTTACAATGATCTGTCCTCGGTGTTGGAGGAAAACTTCAGACAGATGCTGTTTCAAAACCAATCTTTGAATTAAACCTGAACAAATTCATTTTTATTGTAAAATGTCTTTAACAGATAATCATTTTGTGGAGAAAATATACTATAATAATCATTAAAAACAGCTTCCAACGCCACGCTCAACATCTTTTTGTAGCACAATTGTTGAAATGCACGCCATAAACCTCCATATTTCTCTATTTTTATTGGTTATATACATCTAGGTTTGAAATGTGAAGGATTAAATGTAAAATATTTTAGGATACGAACTTAGCTAAGCTTTTTCCTTTTCTAAAGTGGGGCAGACTAATGGCGGCAGATGAACTGTGCAGGGCTGAACATGTGAGTGCTGAGAAGTGCCTGAAAGATGCGGTTTGTTTTTTTCTATCTAAGCTCTAAGTGTTCTTAATGCTTTTGAGTTTCCTGTTGATATGTCCACAAATAAACATCTAAAGGCAACAAAGTGCTCACATACGTCTACTACACATGTTTTATAAGTGCATTTATTCCTTTCAGGTGCATTTACTTGCTTCACTGTTATTTCTACTAATCATTTTTGTCCTTTTTATGACCATTATTCCAATAAGCTGCGATCAGAGGACTAAACAACTGTCGTGTTGGATCAAAAGGACAATAAATAAACATTAAATTATAAAGTTTTAACTGTGGAAGCCATTTAGTTTATTCCACATTCACTATTTGGCACTGATCTGTGAAACTTATTTAAATGAGATTAAAAAGACACAGCATTTTTAATCATTTAAATAACACAGAAAATCTCAGTTTTTAAAATAGATAGGAAGTCAATGAAGTGATGCTGTGTTCAATTAACCACATTAATGAAAGATTATCATGAATGAGATCTCTACTAATGACAGGTTAGGGTTTTGTAAAAGAGACAAAGTTAGAGTTTAAAGTTTTTAAAATCAGATAAAATTATGTTATTTTTCACAAAATTAATGTGTACAATGACCAGTCTTGATTTAAAACCTCAAAACCCAGATAAGAGTGAAAAAAAATGAATTAATGCCTGACACAAGACGAAGAGCTTTAAAAAGTGGGCTGTTCCAACAATGATAGATACATGATTAATACACAGTAAAAAATGAGTAACTATTTAAAACAACAAATAAAAAAAACAAATCCGGAGCTGACCTGTGGACCTCGATTTCCAAATCCTGTTAAAACTTAAAGTTAGTTTGGACTGGGATCTAGAACTGGAGATAATAATGTGTCCTGTTCATTGTTGGGTACATTTGGACTGATAAAGGTCAAAGGTAAAGAACATTACATTGGTCCATTGGACGGACATGTGCCGTTAAATAACCTTGAGTGTCCACGTACTTCTTGTTGTTCTGCGTCAGGTTTTTCACTTTGACAACGTGATGATGTTCCTTCAACGCTTCTTTTTTCAGTTTTCATCAAACGCCGGAGCAGCTCTGATAAATGTACAGAGCTAACCTTGTGTCGTTGGGTTAAGGTTTATTGAAGGACGCTTTTCTTTTTAGACAAACACAAAGAGATGTGTCACCAGTTCACGCTGCTTCATCAAGACTAAAGCTGCCTGACACTTCTTCAGATCAGGATTTTAATCAGTTTTCAACCAAAAGGCGTAATTCAACTGCTTTTCAACTGTTTTTTGTTGATAATGTTCTTGCACAAAATCATGAAAGATTTTTGACTGATTCTAAACAACAAGAGCAAGTGAAGAGAAGGACTACAAGAGAAAGCTGGTAAAAATGTAAAACTCTACTTGAAGAATATGGTTTTTATAAAATCAATCGACTAAATATATCTGTGCTGTTAGTGAGTGGGTAGAGAACATTAATGAGGGTCTTAATATCGATTTGCACAAGAGCTAGGTTACACCAGCGTAAAGTTTTAATAAAATAAGTTCATGGACACTACATGGAGCGTTATAAACAGGTGTTTTAGGGCCTGTGCCTCCCCATCGAAGACTGTTAAGAGCTGCTCTGCTAATATTAATGCACTAATTAGACTAAAGAATGAATTAGAAAGGGTTTTATCGAGATGCACCAGAACTTTTTCAGCGCAAACAGGTGAGAAAAGCATCAAAGGACCGAGGATTGAATGAAAAACCTGCTTTAAGTCCAAGAAGATTGGTCATTTGTGGGAAACACCAAAGGACTGAAATATTGAGGATTGTGTAAAGTCTTTTTAAATGATTTGTTTACAAGAAAATGCAAATTCTGACAAATGTCTCTAAAAAGTCTCTAAAGGAAACTGTGCTGCTTTAATTAAACACCATTCAAAAGTATTTTTCTCTTTTGTTAATTTCAGCAGAAAGAGAAAACAAATCTGTACGTCTTATTAATTAGTCTTTCCTTACACATTGGGAGGACACTGTGCTGTTTTGTTTAGCTCTTTTTCTTTTCTTTTTTTCCCTAATGTTAAGGTTATGTCTGTTGTTTCGATGGAAGCCACTCAGAGTAAATAAAGACCACCACTCAAGGCTCAGGGCCATCTTCCAGTGGAGGACAAAAAGACGAGAACATGTTTAATGGGACGTACATAAATATTTATAAACCAATTAAATGAAGGACTATAGAAACCTCAGATGACATCCGGTCCTGGTTTTAAGTGTGTTGCTCGTGTAGCGTGTGGTGGGCTTCTTTTGTCTCACTTTTGTCTTTTGGTTGTTCTTTTTAACCCATTTAGAGCTGTGTGTGTGCAGTTCTTATTCTCTTTGTTTACAATTACCATGATTATAATTACAGTCTTGAATCTCTGTATACTTACATTTAACATTTGCATTTCCATTGAGCCGTCTGTTGGTTCTTGTTTTTGTATTTTCTTAAATTTCACGTATATTTCTAAAATTACAGTACACTACACAATTACACTCGACTAAAGTAGAAGTAAAAGGAGTCATTAAATGAATACTCCAGTACGAGTAATGAAGTATTCAGTGAAAAGACTATTCATGAGTTACTTTTGATTGATTCTGGATCAGAGTTATTGTGAGGTGTGTTAACCACTTTGACACCAAGCTAGGTTTTCGTCAGATTTGAACAAGTTTTAGTTAGAATTGAACAGGATTTAGATGGATTTAAACAGGTTTTAGTCAGATTTGAACAGGTTTTAGTTGGATTTAAACAGGTTTTAGTCAGATTTGAACAGGTTTTAGTTGGATTTAAATAGGTTTAAGTTGGATTTGAACAGGTTTTGGTCAGATTTGAACAGGTTTTAGGTGGATTTAAACAGGTTTTAGTCAGATTTTAACAGGTTTTAGTTGGATTTGAACAGGATTTAGGTGGATTTGAACAGGATTTAGGTGGATTTGAACAGATTGTAGATGATTTGAAGAGATTTTAGATGGATTTGAACAGGTTTTAGTTGGATTTCAACAGGTTTAAGTTGGATTTGAACAGGTTTTAGGTTGATTTAAACAGGTTTTAGTCAGATTTGAACCAGTTTTAGTTGAATTTGAACAGGTTTTAGATGGATTTAAACAGGTTTTAGATAAATATAAACAGGTTTTGGTCAGATTTCAACAGGTTGTAGTAGGTAGTAGGTTAATCTTTGCAGCAAAAATCAAAACCATCTAAAACCTGTTCAAACCTAGCGCCAAAAATGTAAACTACTAACTGTATTAAAGGGCCACATAAAACATTGCAAAGGGCCACATTTTGCCCCCGGGCCACAGTTTGACAGGTGTTGTAGAGTGTAAATTATAAAAGCAAACAGTCTGAGTTGTTTAGTCAGTGTCATCCCTGGTTCAACGTGTTCTGGGTTCAGGAGAACAAAGGATAAACGGACAAAAATATAATAATAAAAATGAAATGCACAGTAAGAGCTCTGTCTGGGGAATGGACTCCTGGAGTAAATGTAACCCTTGACCTTTTGCTGCGATGTGACACTGAACACGTTCTCTTCGGGTTTAAACTTTGAACTCTGGAAATCTCAAGAAATCTCCTGCAAACAATGTGATTGAAGAGAAAACAAACAGAACGACTTCAGGTGATCTTTGAGTTAACACAGTTAGACGTGTCTCGGTCTGTTGAAGAATTGTTTTCTGGGAAATAATCGCGATCATTTATGAAAGTGTCTGGTGTCAACTTGTTTATTCTCAAAAATCACAGGAGTTTTAGATGGAAATAATGAAGCTTTTTGAGTTTCATCAGACGTTGTAGGTGGATGTGGTGGATGTGCCAATTTTAAAAAGCCACAGAAGAATTTCTAAAGGAAAATAAATTTTAAAAAAGAGTGTTATTTGCATTGATCGCAGGCTTGTGTCTCTATCCCTAAGGTTTAATACTGTTATGCATCATTACTTACTTTTTTAATTATGGAGTATGAAGTATTCAGTGAAAAGACCATTACTGAGTTTTAGTTGGATTTGACCAGGATTTGGGTGGATTTAAACAGGATTTAGATGGATTTAAACAGGTTTTAGTTGGATTTAAACAGGATTTAGTTGGATTTAAACAGGATTTAGATGGATTTTAACATGTTTTAGTCAGATTTGAACTGGTTTTGTTAGATTTTAACAGGTTTTAGTTGGATTTGAACAGGATTTAGATGGATTTGAACAGATTGTAGATGATTTGAACAGGTTTTAGTCAGATTTGAACTGGTTTTAGTTAGATTTGAACAGGTTTAAGTTGGATTTGAACAGGTTTTAGGTCGATTTAAACAGGTTTTAGTCAGATTTGAACAGGTTTTAGTTGGAGTTAAACAGGTTTTAGTCAGATTTGAACAGGTTTTAGTTGGAGTTAAACAGGTTTTAGTCAGATTTGAACAGGTTTTAGTCAGATTTGAACCAGTTTTAGTTGGATTTGAACCAGTTTTAGTTGGATTTGAACAGGTTTTAGTCAGATTTGAACCAGGTTGATTTTTTTAACAAAGCTGTAGAACAAAATCATTAAGTTTAAAGTTTATGCCTCAAAACAAGATATTAGTATTTTTTTTACTTGTGTTGAAGTTGAAGGAATGATATTTACAGATTTCAAGGTTTAATAAACGATAAAAGAATCATATTTCTCGACGTCTGTGCAGCTTCCGTTCGTTCGATACCATCCAGACCGTCTGTGTCAAACCCTTTCATTCTCAGCTGCAGAAACACTCATCGAAGCGTTCAATCAACTCCAGTACATTCAAAACCAACACGCACTCCTCAAACACCTGCTCTGTCTCCACATCATCGCATTTAGTTCAAATGAGTCCTCACTGTCACATTCCCTCTCACACAGTCACATCTGGGCCTCGGAAAGCTGGACTAAACCAGGAAGAGACATCTTCTTCAACTGTTTTTAGCAGCATTTGGCGGTTATTCAGTTATTCATGTCCGTTCTGGCTAAGTTTTCATTACAAACAGGAGTATGAAGTGTCCCTGAGTTACTTTTGATTGATTCTGGATCAGAGTTATTGTGAGGTGTGTTAACCACTTTGACTCCGAGCTACAAGCTTCTCGTATTGACATACTTTAGTTGGATTTAAACAGGTTTTAGTTGGATTTGAACAGGATTTAGTTGGATTTGAACAGGATTTAGATGGATTTGAACAGATTGTAGATGATTTGAACAGGTTTAAGTTGGATTTGAACAGGATTTACATGGATTTGAACAGGTTTTAGTTAGATTTGAACAAGTTTTAGTTGGATTTACACAGGTTTTAGTCAGATTTGAACCAGTTTTAGTTGGATTTGAACAGGTTTTAGTCAGATTTAGAGGCTTCATGTCAGCTATTCATGTCCGTTCTGGCTAAGTTTTCTTTACAAACAGGAGTATGAAGCGTCCCAAAAAAAGTGTGCCATACCTTACCACTTTAGTAAACCTTTAGTGGTCCACTTTGGAAAAGAAGGAGCTAAACACTGCAGTCTGTTTAATGAATGACACATAACCCTCTCTCAGACAAAAAACAAGTAAAGCAATAGTTCTTGTGATAAATATCATATTTCAAGATGAAAATACTGGAGATAGGGTCGAGATAAGTAGTACAGCTCTAGCTTTGTGAATGAATTGATAGTTCAGTTTCCATTAAGCACAAGCTGAACATGTCGCCTTGAATAGTAGGTGACTAAAATGTTGGAAATTGACACAGCTCTCTCCATTTAATGTTCTAAAAGCTGGGAATAAATTTGAAATGCTCTACTAATGTTTACTGCAGCAATATATAGTTATATCTCTAGCCTCTTAGCACCTCTATATACTCTATTCTTTATAATAATTCTTGGCATTTATGTTTCGAAAATGACCCAAATCAAACCATATCTCTAGGTGAAAGAGGCTTTAGTTAAAATGCAGCTCCAGATCTATTGCACATTTCCATCAGTCTTTCTTTTTTCCACTACGTCTCCATAAAAGTGAGTGTCCCCGCTGTGTCCTGAACGCATCGCCTCAGATCTTATCCTCTCACGTTTTATGACCTCATTTGCCGAACACGGAGCACACGGCGTTCGCTCTTCTTTAACGACTTCGAAAGCGTCACGAGGCCGAGGCACCGCCGGCGTCGAGGATCGTAAACTCAACTCGAGTTACAGGAAATAACGTTTGTTGAGTGTCGTTCTAAGAATAAATCCACTGCTCCGTCATCCGTCCCCGTCTGAGGGTTAATTGCGCTCGCATCTTTGATTTCTTTGATTTCCGCAGCGTCGGTCGCGTGAAAGAGCACAGATGACGGCTGAACGTGCCAAGGAAAAAGTCAAAATGAAAACGGGCTGCTCCAGTTCCAGCCTGACATCTTTGACTTGGCTTAGTCTCTGTTTTCATTTCAGCGTAAACTCTGGAGGACGAGGAGAGCGGAGCTTGGCAGTACGTCCCGACTCCAATTTAAAACTGCACTGCGTTGGATTTTAACCATGAAAACACTTGCTAATGACTCTGCTTCTCTATTTTCCTCCATTTTTTTCCTCTGCTTTTTCAGTGATGTTAGTTGATGTGTGTTTGGAGCCAACGCTAACCTGTCAGTCCACAGTGAATGCATTTATTTAAAAGGAAAATATTTTTGTCCCATTTTTAAGACGTTAGTCGATGCATTTTTCGAGTCACTGTTCAAATGTTGTGAGTCAAATTATTTATAAGGGCGTAAAGGGCTTGTCAGTCAAAGTCAACACACGCACGACTCTGGTTTTTAACAGTTGTCATGAAAAATAACTTCAGACTAAGGCTGCTTTGTAACAAACGTACAATACGTCTTACACGTATCATAGGATCCAACAGTGACTTAAATAAAATGTTTACTATTTTATTTAAGTCACTGTTGGATCCTATGAGTGAGCAGTGGAGTCATGAGTATGAATAAAATAAAAAATCACACATTTGAAAAACAAATCAGTAGAATGTATGAAGATAAAGCCGTGTACAGCTATTAATTGTTCAGGTTTATTTCCAGTTTTCTTAAGCTTAAATTCAGACAGCTGCACCTATTTTTTACATTTTAGTGACTCTCATTTATTAATGTCATTTATGCCAGTGATTAATATAATAAGGGCAGTGAATGCAGTGTTTTAACCTTCAGAAGTAGACATTACCCAGAAAAAGCTGTTTAGAATCAATGGTTCAGTTTAAGTTTTATCCTGTGTATTATTATTTTTATTAGATGAAAGTTTATCACATCAAACAAGACATGGTTCACCTCTTTCTTCCCTTTCTCCTCTTTGTCCTTCTGTGTTTGGCTTGTTTGGGATGTCGTTTTGACGATGGAACAACAAAAGCAGCAGAAGGAGCCGAGCTGAGGCCCACAGAGCTCTCTCAGGTGTGGGCTGCTCCTGCCACGTCTGGTCCGTCTGACAGGTTGAGAGGCCAATTAAAACTTGAACATGTGGTAACTTTACTGGACAAGTAGGTGTGAAAAAAACAGGACAGAGAGGTCAGAATAAACAAAGACAAAGTCCACAGAGCTCCCACTCTTTCTAAAAAAAATCTGGACTTTTTCTTCAAGTCAACATTTTCTCATTAAAATGTAAAAACAGACACAGGTTAATTTGTAAAACAACAGCAGCCTCTCAAGGTCAAAAACTTCCTACCAAATATTTAAAAGTTAGTGCTGAGCTCTTCTCATTGAGCCAAAGAAAGTGTGTTTAAACTGTGCTTGACCACCGAGTCAAACACGTTGAGGAAAAGGTTTTACATCAAATATTTATTAATTTTGTCAACTTTGTAGAATTTTTGATACCACTCAAAGCCTCTGTGTCTTTTCTTTTCTATCACAAGGTTTAAGTTTGCCCTCACATGGCCTCGGCTTCTCTCATGACCGTTTTAATTTCACATATTTGCAATAATCAACATTTGGAAACGGATATAACAGCCTCATAGACAGTCGTATGATGTTTTATTCTTGTGCTCTGTTTTGCTTCTAATGATCTTAAGAGACCTTTACAAAACATGAAGTCCTCGTCCTCATT
Organism: Rhyacichthys aspro; assembly: GCA_036850595.1. NCBI lineage: Eukaryota > Metazoa > Chordata > Actinopteri > Gobiiformes > Rhyacichthyidae > Rhyacichthys > Rhyacichthys aspro. The sequence continues at coordinate 3,704,360 of CM072151.1, forward strand.
TGCAGTTACAGGATACTTAGAGATCGCATCCAAAAACATGATCCCACAAGCATCTATTGCACTGCCTGTCCGTCCTGGGACTGTGGTTCATCCTTTGGTTGTCCCTGTTTCTCTTTTTTTCCCTGGATTTTTTCTGTTTTTCTTTTCCCTTGATGGAGGGTCTTGGGGTTGTTGTCCGTCTTGGAATGATTTTGTGGAAATTTCCCATGATGCCTTGGATATAAGTATGAGAATGTGGTAAGACTTAACCTTCATATTCCCCTTAAATACTGGGAACCTATCAGAGACATCCGTGGAACTAGTGTCTTTTGTGTAACAGATATTTATTATTGTTTGCAACAAAGACATGATTAGGAGACAGATTACTGAGACACTCACCTTTGACCCTGCTGCCATGACGACAGGTGAAATCCTCTTCCTTTTGGACAACATTGAGTGAGACGTATGTGTTACACCAGAACAATCACGTAATAACATGTCAAGGTCGTCATTACAGGAAAATGAGACAGAACAGCGAGTCTTACACTGGAACCAACGGTCATTTATGAAACTAAGACCTAAAAAAGATTTACAAAATATATATTCATCCAACCTGACTGCAGTGTTTCCATAACCCTTTTAATTAGCATTCTGAATACTAAAATATATGAAATTAGATTACATTAACACTTTTTTTCTGGCTGCATGTAGTTTATGTCCTATTTAACAAATGATTATTGAGAATAAAGTGACATGTATTTTTTTTCTCTCTCAAATAACCTCACTGACCTCATCTGTTTCTGGTTTCAGAGACTTTTATTGCTATTTGAGAACACATATTTTATTAGGATGATAAGAAGACTATTCCTTTACTGAATATGAGATGGAATAAAGGTAAAATGTGCTGCTATTTCATAAAGCAATTAAAATCAGTACCTTTCCTCAGCTACTGTCTAAGCTGCAGGTGGGAACAAAATAAATAATACAAACCAGAAAAAGAGTGAGCTGATAACCTTGATCACATTCGGTAAAATGTGTGAAAAGGGCTCGAGTAAAGCTTGGATTAAACAGATTCAGTTTAGTTCAGTCTTAAAAACACTTTTTAAAGGTCTTAATCACGTCTGAGACTCAAACCCATTTTTATTTTTTTCTGCTAAAGAGGTTGGATCTGGTGATTGGATGAAAACTTCTGTCATTATCGTGTCTTATTTTTAAAATTTAGCTCCTGACACCAGTTCCTTCACCAAACGCTGAACCCTTGGTCCCTCTACTTTACATAACTGTCCTCTACCTTCAACTCTTGGGCTCGTCTACAATCTACACAAAGAACAATAAAGAGTTTGTCTCGATAACAATCCAACTCCGACATGTTTCTTTAATGATGCGTTCAGGTCACACTCAGGTTTTGTTGAAGTGGCTGCTCAAATCCCACAAGCAAAGCCAAACAAAGAGTATTTTTCGGGTCAAAAGTAAATGGCCCGTGGATCTGACGCTCGGAGAACAGAACCTGACGCTGTGATTGTTTACAGGCCTCACAGAGAACACTTTAATGTTCGGTGATGGCCTGATACCGTCCACTTTGAACCATCGCCACGACAGCTCCGTGATGGATGAGCCGCCAGATTGTGCGCTGAATAATCAGGGATATGTTTATATGCATTACGATGCGGACATTACTGGGGCCAGCCTTGGTTTTCGATTCCATATGTGGATTTAAAAGGCTAACGGAGAAAAAAAACACTCTCAATTAATCTTAAAGTATTGAATAATGAGACAAATACCAGAGAAATATCTGAATTAAAAAGGCAGGACGTTAACCTTCAGCACTTTTCTTACAGCAAAGCACAAAATAGTAAGTAACTTCACCATTTTAAACCTTTATATTTGTCCTAAAGCAAATAGTCTGTGGTAAAAGGGCTGGAGAGTTAGCATGTTTCCCCTTTAACACTGAAAATGTACACTTATATTCTTCAGTCAAAGCTCATAACTAACATACTGGCTCTGTAGAAGCCCGTCAGGTTTATGGAGATGTTATTTTATACGTATAGGTCAAATGAGAAAAGAAAAAAATGTATCTAATTTTAATAAATCCGCGCTGTCTCTTTAAGCCCCTCCCCCAAGCTCAGTGTGCTCTGATTGGTCGGTTCTCTACATCCATCGTTGGGACTCTTTTCTCATCGGGTCAGTGTTATCAAACATGGACCAATGCTTTTCACGTCTGGGCTGGAGTCTTTTGTGACCTCACAGAATCTAAAGAATAACATCTTCCGTGATTACAAAACAAAAAAAAAACTGGTCTCAACTTGAATGGAATAAGTTAGCACGTCCTTAACTGACTGTATTAAAACAAAAAAACAAAAAGCCAATCTGGTGAATTTATTTACTTTAATTCAGTTGTTGAGACTCTCCAAATACTTTAAAAAACGAATAATTTGATTCAGATTTCCTCTTCATCCGACGTCCACTGGCTGCTGTCTGTTGTTCAAAAGCCCAGTGCAGGGGTTGGTCCATGTTGTTCGGTTTAGCCTCCGTCCTGTTTTGTGTCTCAGTTCCACTGCTTCACCCAGAGTCTCCAAACTAACGCCTGAGATGATGAAGAGGGGATCAGGACATGTCAGAATTCTCTCTGGATTCACAGTCGTATGGTCTTAGTCCCACGGCCAACAGCTCCACATCCTGAAAACATCTTCTCTTTAACACTTCCTGGATCGTAGCATCAGTGATTCACAAACAAACCTCACTCACTTCTCACAGCTGAGGCCTTTGAAGCAATCCCCACTGGTTTACATTAATAACAAGTGTATTAACGTCTAATATTCAAAAAATGGATAAAAAACAACTAATTTTACAAGAAGATCACTTCCTGCTGCAGGGTTCTGTCAGTACATGTTTTCTGCTTTTTACTTTTATTCAAGAAAACATGAAGTGAGATCTATTTACACTTGTTTAACTGATGAATGAACACATTGAATGTATATAAAGGCATCTGGCTTCCTTTCACCTTCGAATGTAAGTATGAGTTATAATAAATAAATGATCCAAGGTGAATGAATATGAGTCTGAATGGTTTTCTGTCAGAGTCTGTCATAAAGTATTAGCTTCATTCCCAAAGCAGCCGGGCTAGGCTTCAACCACCATCAGAAAATCAATGAACTCAATAAAAATGTGGGAAAAGTTTTTGACCTTTTTAAAGTCATTGCCTTGAGTTTGTCATTTTCAAACATTGACTGATCACTCGATTATGCCCCAACCTCGACTCTGAACTGGTTTGGTTTCACCTTCACTCTTCTAAATGTTTCTACTTCATTAACTGGAATACCACATTGTATTATTTCATGTTTTAAGCGTCCAGATTGATATCCACAGTCACTTATTTACCGACCACCATCTTAACCCACAGAGTCTGGTTTATTTTTAAAATAGGGCAGTATCACATCTCTTAGCAGAATGGCTCCCTCTGTCTGAACACACAGGAAGAGTTGTCTTTAGAGGCAAACCTTTGTGGAAGTGTCTTTTTAATCAGGCGCTTTTTCATTCTTCCTTATTCTTCATTTGTCACAATGAACACTTCGCTTTTCAACCTGGTTCCAAGAATTACAGTGTTATTTTCAACTGAATTGCTTTTTGTTTCTTTATTCAAAAACCCAAAGTTAAATCAAAAATGATTTAGATCCTTTGCTGAAAATAGATGAATAATATCAAGAAGATAACAAGGTCTTAAAAATGCCCCAAAGAAACATTTAAATTAAAAGTTGTCGTTGCAATCAACTGTTTTATGTTTAACAAAGACTTAAATATAGAATAGACTTTACTTTACACAGGGCTCTTTGCTCTTCAGAATCCTTTCAGCAGTAATAGAAAATACCAGAGTTTTCTCTCCACAAATCTAAATTAAACAGAAACACAATTTTATCTAAAGCTGTCATTCTGTGTTATTAGCATCAGACCTGCCCAGAGTTTACTCTTTAATGGTCCATTAGTCCTGTTGGAACAGAGCTGACTTGAATGTCAAAGTTAAATACAGTAAATAATGGCTGTTATTGTGAAAAGATTGGCAGCTTTAAATGCAAGACCAGAGTCAGAGCTTTCTGTGCAGCCTGTGCTTTTAAAAAGGTTTACAGGTTACTTTAGACACAGTTTACACAAAGGTGGGCTCAGGCTGAAAACAGGCTTCAAGGTTTACTTTCACAACATTAAAAACCACTGCAGATCAGTGTAGCATGAGCTGAGTCCAGGTGCGTGGCAGTAACGTTTATGTTGTAAAGAAGGTTATAGCTTCAAATACATTGTAAATACATAAACAGATTAATAAAGATGACCTAATACCTTTCAGATGAACAGATTTATTTCTGCATCTTTCATTTGTGTCAGTTTATTGACAGATAGATATATACTGTATATTCAGACAGTTTAATGAAGACTGTACAGTGATTAAATTAGCTTTTGTAGCCACTGTTGTCATCGACTCTTGTTGTTAAAATGACCTTATGAGCTGCACAAGTAAGATACAAATAAAAGTTGAAAACTCGTGACTCGTCCATGTGTCTCAGAAAAAAATGCATTAGCTTCTGTGTTTTTTTCTAAAGCTTCTAAAACACATCACTTCTGATGTCCATCACTCAGGTGAGTGTTGAGGGCAACGTGTCACGAGACAGAGGCTCTTATCTGCCACAAACACTGGCTCTCAGTGAGCTGTCCATCAACAGCCACAATCAGACTCTGGAGACGAGATGGGCTCAGGGTTTGGTCCAACGACACTTGGGATTGAACTGCCAACCTTTCAGTTATCAGACAACCCACTTCACCTGGAACACGACGTCCTTTTAAAAACATCATTAAACCAACAGGAAAACTACGGCAGTAAAACATAAACGGAATCATGCCATAAAGAAAAAAGACATTTTCATGTAAAGCAGCTCGATTATGAACAAAAAAATCATAATCACAATTATTTTGGTCATTATTTTACACAATTACTCACTGTCTTTGGAAATATGTTGGATTTATTGAACAAAACAGTGAATTCTCTTTAAAACAAATAATACATTCAAATGTTTAAATAAATAGCTTAAAAATTAAACAGAAATAATAATTAAGATGAATAAATAAGATCAACAATGTAGTGCACTTCCATAATCTCAAAACAAGTAATAAATAAAAACAAGTAATAAATAATAGTTTTGTCTTTATTACATCGGTTTTGTGATTGTTGGGAGCTGAAATTTAAATTGAAAATTCGATTAATTTCACAGCCTTAATTTAAAGGATGGAGAAGCAGTCGCAGAGATTTAGTGAAAATGAATGAATGAGAAAGATTAGACAACTGGATATTAAATGACAAAAAATGTATTCTGGTGTTGCCTTAAACAACACTGACGTCTGTTTCGTTCTGTTAGGGGCCGTATTAACGACCAACTCTCTCTGTTCTGTGTAAAATCCAGCCCCGGGGCCACGACACCGAGAAGAAGGGAACTGCTTATTGAGATAACGTCAGAGTGAATATGGTCCACCAAACGTACGGCTCAGTCTTAATGAGAGCAGATAACCCCTCGACCGTGTGACTGTTTCAGGACTAATCTATCAGCCTCAAACATCAATTACACAAACGACCAGGTCATAATGGGCCTGTCCTCTCTGTGATCTGGGCTCGTGTTATTTAGCTCTACAGGCACCTTTAAAACAAACCAAAAATACCTCATTGCTAATAAAACCAGTTGAATATCAATACATTTCAAAGCTGTGTGTGTAAAGACAGATATTAATGCCTGAATATAAACAGTATTGTGCAGGTACATAAACAAACATGGCTACTACTACTTCCTCATCTTTTATTTTAGTGTTAATCAGAAAAAGTCAGGTTGAGTTGCTTGTAAATGAACTTTTAGTCACTTCATATTGTTTTGCTGTAGTTTATTTTCTTCACGCTCAAAAAAGTACAAGAGGTTTACAAATAAATTCACTTCCATTTAGTTTAAGAGCTGCAGATGTAGACTCAAAGGGATTTCTGTGTTTTAGGTTTTTAATGAAAGGCTTTTGGTTGCACCAGTATTTAATTAAGGCCTCACCTGGTCAGCTCTACCCTTGGACTACATTGTTTAATAGTTTTTGGTGCATTATTTTATTCAAAAACACTTTGGGTGTATACATTTCTGTTGTAATACCACAAGTGGCCACCAGTGAAATGAACATCTGTCATAGATCTTGGTTTATTTTTGGCTTGACATTTCCACAGCAGGAAACACAATATCCATGAACAATTGTAGTCTGTATAATTAAAACTGTGAGCAATGAATCAGAGTAATTAGTTTTGGAGGGAAATCCATATTGTGACTCATACAAACGTCTCCGAAAGAAGATGATGGAGCATTGGGTTCTATTCTTGCTGCATGACTAAATTAGATCTGCCTCGTTAATCGTACTGTATCTGGCAGCAGCAGAGCTCAGTTTGATTCAGGCTTGATTCGAGGGCAGTTTTAAATGTTCTGTATATTATAAATACCATAAAGAACCTGATGCTTAACTCCAGTGTATCTGGTAAATGTAATTCACAAGTTACGTATCAGGGCATTAATGATTATAAATATTAGAAGGGTTTAGTTCTGGTTTAATTCTTGTCAAAGTTGTAAGTTTACGTTCTAGGTTTAGACTTAATAACGTCTTTTTATCATTTTAGTTCTGCTTTGTGTTGTTTCTTCTGGGTTCAGATCTGGTTTTTGTCTGGATTTTGTCGTTTAAATCCAGCTAAAAGCCTGAGTTTAGACCCAGATTATCTTTGAGAGCTTTATAGGAGTTGTATAAAAGTCATGTGTCAAAATAAAAGCATAACAATTCCATCCATGTAACAGGGTTTACAGAGAAACAGCACAAAAAAGAAAAAAATTAATAGAGAAAAGGGAAGCAAAGAGAAAAGAGAGCAGATACTGGTCAGAAATAATCAAATGCTTCTATAAACTGATGATTTATTCACATTTTTAGACCTGGTTTATTTTGGAGCTTAGTTATATTTATTCTAGGTTTTAATGTTGGGTGATCCTTGTTAAAGTATAGCTTGGTATTGTTTTCAGTCTGACCTTTTCAGCTGCAGATCACCGTAAGTATTTTCATAATGGTCCGTCTGCACGTATATAATCCTACAGCTTTCATTTCCTCGTATATTTTTACCACAAATGAGTGAGTGTCAGTGATCTGCTGTAAGTCCTTCTGGGAGGACGCTCCGGTCAGTGGTGAGTTTCAGATCTAATGTACAGCTGGCTCATGGACGTCCTTCACAGACTCTAAATGATAACCTCTTATACTTTCATTTCAAACAGAAACATATGGGAACATTTAATACTGAGTGTGTTCTTTTCTTGGCTGTTTTCCTAAGAAGACAGCTGGAGAATATCCAATAAACCTAAAGTGAGGAAGAAATACCATCTCTTTTATAGTAACATGTTTGTGCTTCCCTCCTTATCTCTCTGTGCCACTGAAACAGTCTTGGATTACTTGATTTTGTCTTGTTTTGGTCATGGTTTATTTCATCTTTCTGCTTTTGTTCTGTGTCTATTAAACACATAACTGACCCAAAGTTAACAAAGACTAAACGTGAAATAATCTAAACTAAGATTCAGAGCCATGACCAGACTTTACCAATGGTTTAATAAATATAACCAGGTCAGACTTGTGTTAATGTGAGTGCAGGTATTGAAAAACAGGTAAAAGTACAGGTATAAATCTGTCTGAACTGAGGCCAAACCAAGAATAAACAGTGTGAGTCAAAACGAAATGATTCATTCATTCATGATAAAAACTGCAGTGTCTAAACTGGGACTAAATAAAATAATAAAAAAGTCTCAACCTACACTGAACCAAGCCATTCAGGACTTAATTAGACTCATTTACCATGAATATTAACAAAACCAGAACAAAACTCCAAATTGGAAAAGCCCAAAAAAGGATTATTTCACGAGACCCTGACGAGAACCTATTCTTAACCGGTGCAGACTAAAAGCAGAACTAAACCAAGACTTACACAAGATTAAACCAGGACTAATCAGAGACTAAAAATGGGACCAAAGCAGGAATGTTTCAGTGAAGTGTCTGGTTCTGATCAAAGCTAATCCATTCCCACGTGTTTCCGATAAGTTGCAGTAATGACTCAGAAAACTGGGTCCAGACCTGGGCTTGTGGTCCTCCCGGGGAGAGCAAAACAAAACCTGAGAGTCCGACACTCGTGAGTCCTGGACCAGAGCCGCGGGCGGTTCATGAAAAGATCGGTTTCTCTGTTACGACACATCGCTGAGTCACGCTTTATAAATCTGCTGAGTCGTGACTTCAGAGTGCTTTTCTGCACCACATGCTTTAGATTAATCCTGGTTTATGTCCTGGGTTTAGTCCTCGTTTGGGTCTAGATTTATACCTGGTTTCATCTAAGGTTTGGTGCTGTTCTAGTTCTAGTTCTGCTCTTAGTTTCAAAGTTAAAATCCACCAAAAACCACAGACCAATCAGCAATAATAAACAGGCAGTCTCAAAGAGTGAAAAAAGTGTTTAAATATTCAACTTACATCAACATTAGAGGAAACTTTAACAGTTATAAGCAGATTTACACAGAAAACACATATACACTCCTGATCTGGGATTAAAACGTATAAATCCAGACGTTTTTCTCTCTTTCTGAACAGTTTGTGACCTTTTGTTCTGACTTGTAAGAACTACAATCGACCAAAGTGGAAACATTTGCAAACAGACCCTTGTAATCACTGTAATTGAATACAGTTAAATTCCTGAGTCTCTTTGAACACAGTCGTCTCTCTGTGTTTGAGTAAAATCCGACGTGATCCTCAGACGGTCACGAGGACGTTTCTGGCTCTAGTCTTTTTGTATCTGCGTCTGAATTAGCTCCAGGTGTTTAATTTAATGCTTGAATCAAAGTCTGTATCAGTTTCATTGAGGTGTTGTGGGACATTTTGTGTTGATTTGTAGTAAAACTTTGCCTTTGGTTTTACAGTAACGTGCTGCTCTGTCAGTGAGCAGTACTACAGCTCCACCTTGTGTTCAATCGAAGAATTGCAAGTGTGGGCCAAAAAAAGTTGAGTATCTTTATTAACAAAAGCAAACAATTGAATCTAGCCTGTGTTTTTGGCTTGTTTTTTGTTTGTTTGTTTTGTTTTTCTCCCTCTCGTTGTTCTTTTTTATCTGTTTATAAAGTAAATGTATTTTTACATGTTATTCATATATTGGTTTTCAGGATGCACTGTAATAGCAGCTCTTTGCTCCGGTTGTGGAGGCCCCTCTCTTGTGTTTGTCTACTGTTCATAAAAGGCCTCTGAACTGCTCTTTGTCCCGACACTTTGTTTGCCTTGGGACACCCTACGAGGGGCAATGAGGGAAAGATGGATGTAAACAAAAGGTAGAAATATCTTTGGTTTGCAACGAAATAGACAAAAACAGAGTATTGTTCTGACAGTGAGCATGCTCTCGTAGCCGTCGGAGCAAGAAACAGGTTTAATCCATGACCTCGGGGGCTTTGACACAGAGCAGTGCCCACTTTTTCACTAAATACACCTCGATGCTGAACTTAGAGAAAAGTTTAAGGAGAGCACTAAAGCTCAGTTTGTGTAAATTCTGTTAAAATGTTCAGGCTGTTCATCTGTGGCTCTCAGTATAACGTAGAAAGTGTTTTTGAGGAAAGAATGAGGGCAGAATAAACATGTATTCATCTGTAAGTGTTATTTTAAACAGATATACCACCACTCTGCCCCACTGCTGCTCACTCTAAACTCAAACACTGACTTTGCAAAATGAGCTCAGGAAAGTACTTTTTCTTTGTTATCTAACCTTGGAGACATTTCTCATTCAGTTTCAGAACACACCGTTGAAATCATTTAAAATCCTCATTGTACTTTTTGCTCAGAAGCACATTTGGGGGAAGTTTTGTTGTGTACTATTTGCTTTCAACTGCCCGAACAATCTTTTTATCTCCCACAGAGGAACATGAAAAGGCTGTATTTTTACATCCATTTCAGCGATATCAAACCACTCTTCTGCCTGTTGCATAACCCTGTTTGACTGAAGTTAGGAACAGCTATTGCATAGAAAGTATTGATCCTAACAACACGATTCTCTGAACTATTTGCTTTGTCACGACTAAAGCCAAAGGTTTTAGTTTAAACCAGTTGCGACAGTGTCAATAAGCCGCTGATGAACTGCTGCGAGTTTGAACGATGCTATTGGAAAACATATTCGGTAAAACATTAGCAACAAGAATAAACCTGGACTGTGAGATTGTTACAGTGAATAATCAAGTTAAATCAAGAAGCAGAAACACTTCTCTTTTTGTTTTTAGGATCGTTGTTATGACCTACTTTGGGGTTAACACAGTGCAAACAAGGACATTCACAGATCTTTTAAATATTACAGTAAAGAACTTATTTCAGAATAAATAGTGAGTTATTTTTTACGTTATTCCTTCTTTTAATGTCTAACTTTGATAACAATGAACTAAAAAAAACAGATAATTCTTAATGTTGTCTCAATCAACAAAGAGCAACAGGTTGAAAACATTCATGAAGGAAAACACGTGTCTGGATCTGACTCTCACTGCGTCGAGATTCAAAAAGAAACATGTGTTCCCTCATGAACTGTGGGTCTGGGTCAGATCTGTGTCAGTGCTGCCCCCTTGTGGCTATAGATCCAAACTGCAAAATAAGATTGTCAATGAGAGCAAATGGAAAATGGTTTTGTTTGGAATGAATGAACAGATAAATGGTGCAGCTGCTGGACCCAAAAAGCTGTAATACCCAGTTCATTATTTCCATATCCTTATTTATGTTTTTATCACAAATTTACTAGATATATTGTGATATAATTTTGAGGCTACAACCCTAATCTTTAATTCAGACTGAGGGTTCAGAGAGTTTGGATGGTGAGTTTTTTTTTAAACTAAACCGTGTGACTTTAATCTGGGATAGAAACTCTGATAAATCAATCGTCTGTGCACTTAATGACATTAACTCCGACCTACTTGGAATAACTGATCAGATTCTGATTTGTGAAATCCTATTTAAAGCCTGTCCACACTGATAACAAGTGATAGTCGACTGTGGGTGAAAGTCTCAAAGATTAAAACATTTGAACAGCCTTTTTTTAAAGCTCTTGACATGTCAAAGCTTATCAGTGAAATTGAAACTCTTTCGTTCAACTGTGAGCGCTGTGTGTCTGCCAGGCCACTAGGGGCGCTGTGATGGCCTCTACCACACTCAGTCACCACTGTTATGAAACATGCAACTTTTTGGAGCTGCACAGATAAACCCTGAAGCCTCCGTGTGGATTTATTAAAGTAAAACTAACAATATACGATCAGAAAGAGATTTAAACGCACAAAACACTGTATTTTTGCTCTAACTGTTGTTTTACTCGTTGTTTTTCGCACCTCCTCATCCACTTCAGGCCAAAACCCCATAGCTTAATGACAATTACTCAAAACAAGTACCTGTATGTCTCTATTATTAATTTAAATAGGCCGTAGTTATCTGTTGTAATCATTCCCGTTGTTCTGTGTGAAGTCTCCAGGTCCAGGACTCTTCTTCTCATTGTTCACACAGACATGAAGATACAAGTTATAGCACTGAGATTATCTGGTGATTGTTCAGGGTGGGTTTGTCCAAAGACACTGGGATAGTCTCCAGCCTGGTCACCAGTGAAGGGTAAACGAAAAGGTGAAAGGTGAAATTGGTGTCTTGAAGACTTTCTTGAATGTTTTCTATTTGTGAATTGAAATGTGAGAGGAGGCTTCATAATCCTTTCTAGATTGATGTGCAGCAATGATTGCTCATGTCACTTGCCCTTTAAAATCCTAAAGAAGAGCACAGTTTTTGCCCCCTTTTTATTTACTTTTGTTTTGTTTTGACCTGCTACAAGGAGGATTTTTAGTTTTCATCTTTTTACACAATAAAAACATGCAATTCAAATATGGGGCAATAACCTTTTCACACAATTGCACATTAACTGTAAAAATAGTTGGTGTTTTGCAAATGTTAGTTGCAAACACCAGTTTTTGCTCAATCCAAGACGATCTAATTGAGTCGTTTGATCGAGTCAAGACGGAGAAGCTAATATTTTGTAGAAATAGAGTAAAACTGCTCAATGGCCGTACAGTCTATGCCTATTAGAGTTAACTACTTAATGGAGTGATGGTTCCATTGTGCATCTCGGGGGAGGGCAGGGTCAACGGTCATGTTTACCTGAGGCCGTGGGAGGGGGCAGTGATTTTGCAAGAGTAGGTGGGTGTTCACAGTAAACAGGGGCTCATATAAAAGCCCCATCTGTCCCGTTTCGCTCTGGTCTCTTTCATCATGAAGTCCTACGTCTTCTTGTCCTTGTTGCTGGCTCTGGGCTGCGTGCGGGCCGCCCCGGTGGAGCAGGACGGGCTCGAGCCGGCGTCCTGCGGCGATGCAGCTGTGACGGGTGCTGCCAGACTGGCTCTGGACAAGATCAACAAGGACCGGACGGAGGGATACGTCTTCGGTCTGCACAGCCTCTTCAACGCTCACACGAAGAAACACGTGAGTTTGACGCTGCACGACTCACCGCTTGGTTTTGGGATTTGAAAGAGAATATTAATAAGAATCATGCACAAAAAATGATGGCTTATAGCTTCTCTTAACTTTCCAAGGGTCTTAGTAATTCAGAAATGAGAGTTTAACAAGATGTAAAAAAAATATTCTTGTTAGATTTCCCCAAAAAATGTATAAATATAAGGGCCGTCAGTTTATAAGCCTCTTGTAAGTTCATTTCTTCTGTGTATTTTCTACTTTCTTATCCTATTAAACCTTAGGACATATAACCTTCATTAAATTTGTTATTGTACAGTGCTTTAAAAAATGAAGACCCATTAACTTATTAAGTGAAAGTAGAAAAGTAGAAAACCTCTCAATTCTAACCATTGACGTAAAATCTGATGGGTTTTCTGTGATTTGTTTTTGAATCCAGATTCTTAGTCTTCATTCTATTATGTTAAATTAATAATATGTTTCATAGCATTAATGAATGATGTCTTTACTGCAGGGAGAGAACGGCATTGTTTTCTACCTGACGATGAACGTAGTGGAGACCAACTGCAGCGTCCTGAGTAAGAAGGACTTTAAAGACTGTGAAGTCCGGGGCACCTCAAACACACCGGTGAGACAGAACATTAACAACATAATGATTAGAAACAAAAAGAGACGATAGACTAATCTGTTCTTGGTTTTGTTGTAGTTTTATGGACAATGCAAAGCGGCCATCTACATCAGCAGAGTTCACAGAGTGGTGCGTCTCTATAAATACCAGTGCACCGTCAGACCAGGTAAAGAATGAAATGATCTGCAACATCTCAGAAACATCACAATATCAAAACAACTACCTTAGATAACAAGACAACATCACATTTTTACATTACAACACCTTACTTTCACCACTCTTTCTGTAAATACAATGCTGCAAACACAGAAGGGACCGTTATTTCTAATTTATCTCAAAATAAAGAGTAAAACGCATAAAATTAGCAAGAAAAAAAAAAAGCTAACTTATTTTTGTCTTTTTAGTGCCTGCAGAGGAAGTAGTCGCCATCTGCCCCGACTGCCCCAGTCATTTGAGCAAAGACAACGATGAGATCAAGAAGACAGTTACTCTGACTTTGGATAAATTCAACAAAGAGAGTGGACTGGCCAATCGCTTCGCTCTGCTCCAGGTCACACGGGCCACTGGATCGGTAGGACCCACACAAACATGAACAAGACCAACACAGACGTAAAAGTGAAGTTATTTGATTATTTCAAGCATTTAGTGAGTCTCTAAAAATCCACGAAATACATTTTTACATCACTTCCCTGTTGCTCTTTCAACACACGGAGTCGTCGAGTCTGGAGGTGAGTCTGGAGGTGAGAAGATAGCAGTCCCAGATTAGCATTCTTGATCCCTCAGTTAAACTAATTACTGTACTCTCTAAAAGCCTGGCCCCAGGTGACCTCGAGTGGGGTCAATAAAAAACAACAACAGAGGGACAATAGAGCTCATTTGCATCAACGAGGCCACAGATAAACTCGTCTTAACACAATGCAAACACTCTCAACAGACTTTTGGTCAGTGATATTTGTGCGAATTTGTCTTTGTGCCCCATTTATGCAGAAAAACCAATGGGTGAAAGCAAAACAAAATGAGTTTTTGCTTAAAGCTGTGTGTATTACACCCAAAGTTGTTTTTGTGCCTTTACTTCTACAAACATCTACTAATAATATCACAGATTTACTGTAATACTGGACTTTCTCATTTACAATCAACAATATTTATTTATCACCTTTGAGAATAAGACAAACTGGTGATGATGAAGTGAGACGGAAGAAATATGTAAGAGCTCTTAACATTTGTCAAAAGGAAAATTAGTTTGCTTCACATTTTAAAACCAACAAAAAGAATAATTTATCTTTGTATAGTGTGTATCTGTGAATTTTATAATATACTTTTGAGCTAATAATACACATACAAATCATAAGAGGGACATTATATACGCTTGGACTCAGGTTAGTTATCCAAAATAAAGAATAAAAAGGAAACTATTAGCTTCCTGATCCAGTTTGAAATGATTTTGAGCTCTGTTCTGATGATCCTTTTGGTGTGTTTTGTATGTTTTGCAGATGGGCATGGGTATGTTTTACAACGTAGAGTACACCATCCAGGAGACCACCTGCCCCAATACCTCCGAGAAACCCGAGGACTGCCCCCTCATGGAGTGTGAGTTTGCTGTAAGTAAAATCACACTCACAAACAGTTTTAAATGAAAGCTAATCAGTAGAAGAATGGAGAATGGGACGAGTTTAATCAGGAAGTAAACAGGCTCTCATTGACCTCAATTAATTAAGACTCTAGTTTTAATTCTTTTTTTGTAAAGGTAATAAATACTCAGTTACCCAGATAGCTTCACTTCAAAACATATTCATTTTAAATCTGCTGTAAATATGTTGTTTAATCGCTGCTGGTTCCTTCTTCACCGTCCCATTGAACATTTGGTCCACTATTGTTTGGCTGTAATGGGACTAAAATGGAAAACTGTATTTTTAAACCTTCCTTTTTGTCTTTTAGCACAAGGGCTTCTGCACAGGCTCCCACTCCCACGCTCCGACCGGAGAGGAGTTCCTCGACGTGAAGTGTGAGATCTACGAGCCCGAGGTAAGACTCTACGAACGCTGAGTCAATAAGTACTTTTTTTTCACCAAAAGGAGAAAAAACAGGAACAAATCTATAACAAAAACGGCAAAAGCGGTTGCATTAAATGGAAAGTGAAGGGAAGAATAGGAAAAAAGAACAAATTACACAGAACAAAGAAGCAGAAAGTGGGTTTTAATTATTTTTACTTTTGAAATTGTAAGTGGATAAACATTTAACACTGCTATTGCATATTCAGAAGTATTCCTGTGGGTTGCAGAGGCTCACCTAATAAGGACATGATGTTTAGGAAAAGCCATTTATATTTACAAGTAGAGACTTTAAGACGGATAATTTGGAAAAAAGAGTGTGTCCTCTGAAACAGTAGGTCATTTTAGTGCATTTTACAAATTCGACTCCAGTGTATTGAATATTTTCTTTATTATATGCGTCATGTAGTAGAGCGCCTCCCTCTCTTAATCTCTCACATTGTCCTGGGACAAGAAAGTTATATTAGAAGTTTGTGTCCAGCTGAGGGTAATGTATCAAACATGATTCAACCAATCTCAGGTCTAGTTTTTAGGTTAGAAGTTACACAAGATGGTTAGACGTCACTTTTTAGGGTTTATGCATCTGTTTCCTCATAATTATGTGGTTGGTTTGTCGTTGCCCCTGTTCATTTTGCCAAACTCAAGCTGTACAGACCACTGCTACAGACTTATTTACTACATAAATGAACTTTTAAGGCCAGATTTATCAACAGCTCAGTTGAAATAAGTCCCGTTGAATGACCTTTGAACCCGTTCGGTAGGCCTCTGAGAGAGAGAAGAAACTGCACCTGCTCGGCGGAGAGACCGACCACAGCCACAACGACACTCACGCTCACGACCCGAAACACGACGGGGCTCACGCCGCCGACCACGAGCACGGCCACGACCACGTGCACGACCACACCAAGAGCCACGAGCACCACGACAAGACGCACAAACACGCCGACGACAGTCAGCACCACCACACGCACGACCACCACGGAGGCAGCGCGCACAGGTAACACAGCGCCCTCTAGCAGCCGGTTAAAGTAACGCACTCTCCCGCCGCTGTTTCAGGGATGTGTCAAAAACAGGAACACAAGACAGAGAAGTGTGTTTTAGTCAAAGCAAGAAAAGGATTGTGGCTAAAAGTGAAAAATGATAAACCCCTCTTTTTAAATTTGTTAAATATTAGGTGAGAATTAAGCAACAGTTGTGTATATTATAATTCTTCTGCACCACAACAACAGACAGGGTTTGAATATTTCCGTCCCAGCTCTGTCTTTGTGCTGTAAATGAAGACACAGATTTGTCCAACATCTATTTAATCAGTCTCCTGTTTTATGCACAAGATTCCCTCCTCTCACTTTTATTGAGTGTCGTGTATATACTGCCTTACGATTTCTTTTATAGGCGTTAGATTTTGTGTTGTTCTTTGATCAATGAGAGTGAGACTTTCTAGATGTGTTCGGCAGATATTTTTATTTTTTACCGTCAGTACAGGACTCAAAGACAGTAAACACTGAGTTACATCTAAAGTCTGGTAATGCCTCCGAAGGTTAAGACGGGATATAACCTTGAAATACTTCAGAACAGAGCCATGACAAGGAAAGATCTTTTAGTTTTGGCTTTGACAGTGTAGACGACAGCCTTGGAGTCGAGGCTAATATATAAACTACAAGTATTCTGAGCATAATATCAGTAACGGACTCCCAAAATCCTTTAATAATATTAAAGAGTTGTCTATTGGACGACCAAAAATGTTAGTTTATCAGAATTTCACAGAATTTGTTTGTTTTGGTGTAAGGAACAAAAAACAACTTTGTACAGTTGTGTTAATCTGCCAAAAAATGCTCCTAAGAACTTCACAGATTGAGTCCCTATTAGATGCCATGAATTTAATTTGATGTAAATGAATTTCCTTTATGTTCTTGAGCAAAAAAGTCTTTCGGACACATATTCTGTTTATTTTCCAAACACATTGCTGCTCAGTATTGTTTGGGACCATTGACGTTAATCTGATTTTCTTGATTCTCTTCAGACACGCTCACGACCACTCCCACGACCACGGGCACGGCCACGACCACGTGCACGCTCACCACGCCAAGGCCCACGACCACAGCGGAGACTCCCCCAACCACCACCACAAGTACGAGCACGGCGACAACACCCACACCCACGAGCACGACCACGAGCTGGCCCTGGACCACGACCACAAACACGGCCACCTCCACGAACACGAGCACCACCACCACCACCACGGACACGACCACGAGACGGCCCCCCACGACCACCCCGAGGGCACGTGGAGAGAGCTGCCCCCGCTGGGACAGCCCGTCACTCTGCCCGCCTTCCCCGACGTCCCGGCGGCGGGTCCCGAGGTGGGAGTGACCCTGCCGCTCAAACCGGACCCTCAGATCCCGGGAGAGACGGAGCCCGTCGTCGTCCCGTTCCCGACCGCCGTGTCCGCCGAGTGCCCCCCTCCTCTTCTGGTCGACAGCAGGTCTCTGGTGGATAAGATGTTCTCAGAGGATCCCGAGTTCAAACCGGCCGCGTAAAGTTTCCAAGTGGGACTGCTTTAATGCTCTGATTCATGTGATGACAAATGTGAGCGTTTACTTTTCTCAATAAAGTTGGTAATAAATAATAAAGCAAACACATTTGGAGCAATTTGTTCAACTTGAAAATCATGTTTTGTCATATGTTACAGAATATTTGAGGAGAAAATGGCTTCATTGGTGTTTTCTATTACAACACAGGAAGTACTAGTTCTAATTTGTTGCTTCATGATCCTTTAAATTTACATAGGAACATTTTTCATGGCAAATATACAAAAATGTGAAAATAAAATCCTGTACAAAGTGTCCAAATTGCATTTTTAATATTCTTTTGGGCTTTAAGATACTGCAACTCAAAGTTAGATTATTCAGTTTACAAAATATGTCAAAATATTCATGAAAAAGGTAAAAATCAGCAGAAAATGTAGAGACAGGACTTGAGAACTGGACAATCGAGTCTATGTTCAACTGTGAGACTAGAGTATTTCTGATAACAATGGAAATATGACTTCATTTTACAAACCAAAGAATGTCATGAGTTAAATATTGATTAACAGCAGAGTTAGAAGATTTTGACGCAAAGGATTAAAATTGATGAATTCATTTAAACATCATTCATCTTTTCTCATAAATAAATGTGGTTTTAAAGTTTTCTATTGATCACATTACATCCCAATCAGTCGAACAAAGTCTAAAAGATTTGTGGAAGCTGTGTCTATTGCATTTATCAAACTGTTCAGATTAATATATCGACATATTTCACTTAATATATCGACGTGTTACACTCACGGTTAATATATCGACATTTAAACATAACATTTTTACACTTTAGATGAAACAATGCTGCCATCTGTTGGATAAATGTCACACTACAATTCACTTATGTCTAAAGATTTATAATCATATTTACTACAGTGGCATCTGGATGTAGTTTTAATGAAATGGCTCGCACATAAACGACTATTTTTGTTGATTAAAAACACAATAAAGGTATAAAATGTTCAGTGGAGACCCTCCGTTCTCCTGTTGTTACTGTTGCAGAGGTTTATTATTATTGACCCATCTGCTAAAATAAAGCACAGGTCCTCAGTTTAAATCAATGGGCCTGTCTGTAGCTGAGTGCACTCTGACCGAGCAGTGAGTGATTGGCCGACGGAGCAGGAGATACCGTCTGTTTGCTCTTTATTTATTTAAAAAGAGGTTAAAGTCCGGCGCCCACAGAACTCCTGACTGTAAAACCAAACAAAATGTCCAACTCATGTTTTGAGGAATAGTCTTTAAATGTAGTTTGGGCCCGGGTCTGAACATGAGGCTGTTCTTCGCGGTGCTTTGTGCCGTCCTGCTGCAGAAGGACGTCAGGGCCCGGCCGGATCCAGGCTGCTCCAGTCCCGAAGCCGTCCGAGTCGCTGAGGACGCCCTGAACCAGATCAACCTGGAACAGACTCAGGGATACGTTCTGATGCCCAACAGACTCTACGACGTGTCCAGCTCTTCTGAAGAGGTAGAGACGGCAGATAAAAACACAAGAGTAAAGACGAGAACGGATGACTTGTTATCTTATTGGTTCATTTATGTAACACAGATTAAAACTTTTGCATCCAGTAAATGACTTGAGGAATCAAAAGCTGCTGCAAATGGACATGAGTGTGTTGTCTTTCAATAAATATCTCACATATCAAAGGTGTAAAGGTGTATTTATACTGTGTGTAGAGTAACTGTGACTCTCGCTCCGTCTTTAATGGGTCTGTCTCTGGTTTAAGTCAAAAAACAATCCAGATTAAATTGAAAAAGTGATTATAAGTGACCTTATTTCATTAAAGAAGACTTGACCTTTGCTTAAATCAAATAAGGAGCAGAGCCTTGAACTGCTCACAACACTGGACTTCTGTAATGGCTTCTTTTTGCACTTTATCAACAGCCTGATGACACTTTCAGTCAGCAAGACCAAATCAAGAACACAGTGACTGACCAATGAGGAAACATCCCAGAGAACAGCCAGTCCAGTGTTAGACCAGAGACAAACTCAGAGGGGTTTTACTCACACTTGAATTAAGACTTTTAAAAGTTTCAAGATGCTTAACATAGACCGACAGGATTATTCATAGTATTTTTGTGAATGAACTGTTATCTTTGTGTCTTGTAAAAGTAATGGGAGAATGTTCTTTTACAGATTCTTCATAAAATGTTAATTCCTTCATGAGTTTTATAAATAAATCTGATCTGGTCTCGGTTTTGACTCGATCTAAAATACCATAAATCTTGTCTCAGTTTGTTTGGTCTTGACTAAACCGTTATAAAATGTAGTAAAAAAGGATCAAACTCTAACATCTTTAAAATGTCCAGGGAAAAGATGGGCTGCTGTACAAAATGACCGTTGACGTTTTTGAGACCGAGTGCCACGTCTCGAGCAGAAAACCGTGGAAACAGTGCGGCGTCAGGAACATCGGAAGCCTTCCAGTGAGTCTCGTTTTTACAATAATTATCCTGAATATGTCCTCTGTGTCCCTTTTATCTTACTTTTATACTTGTGTCCGTCAGGTCTACGGAGAGTGTGAGATCTCTGCCTTCGCTGACTCCCAGGTCCAGCTCCAGAAGTACTCCTGTGTACTTCGAGAAGGTACTGGACCAGAAATACTCATTCATTTATTCGTTTTCTACTTCTTTTCTGTTATGAGTTGCAGCAGGCAGCTATAGCGTGGACCTTGAGTGTCTGTAAGTGTCCGTAAGTGGAGCTGGGGACAGAGCAAAACCTCATCCAGATCCAGAAAAGTATATTTTTATATTCTTATTTTTGTCCAATCAACAGACGACATTGTTTATCTTCACTTTTTAGTTACTGGACTGGAAGAAAAAGCCAAGGAGTTACCAAAGTAGTATCATTTATCTAGGAAACTTCTATGGATAACATGAGTGGGCTGGTTAAAAGCTAAATAACTAAGACGTCAAATATGTCTTCTTGGTCAAACTTTTACTGTTGGAAGGATGCAACCGTTTTCCTGAAGCAAACAAAAAGCTCTCAGTCGCATGTTTTAAATTAAAAGCCCTTTCCTTCGTTACTGAGATCATTCTTGAACGCTAATATTTCACTTTGGGCCCAGTTCCCGGCATCGACGTGGTGAGGCAGTGTCCGGACTGTCCCACGGCCGACGACCTGAACGACCCCATCGTCCGGGACACCGCCGGCCTGTGTCTGCAGAGGTTCAACGAAGAGAGCCCCCTGGCAAACCACTTCAGGCTGGAGAACATCACCAAAGCCTACTCACAGGTTCAAGATGATTTAATGTAAAAAAAAAAATGAAAAAAATAGAACTTAGACTTAGACTTTAATGATAAACACTTGGTTTCACACTAATTTTCTATATTTCCTCATGTTTCTGTGGTGTTTTCTCACAAACCTGACAATAATACACTGTGTCTTTAAATCTTTTTGTTGTTGTATTGATTTTCTAGTGGGTTTTTGGGCCAAACTACATTGTGGAGTTCACCATCGTGGAGACGGTGTGTTCAAAGGACACGGATCCGTCTGAAGTGAGCAGCTGTGCTCCAATGGACTGTCAGTTTGCTGTAAGTACCACAGTCAACAGAGAAAACAGGAGATATTCACAGGCCATGTTCTATTTTCCTTTTTATTTAGTAGACATGTGTATGCAGTCTTAGTATATTGTTTAAATTCATTCATTTGGAAGAGATTTTCAGGAAAGACTTGTGTTAGATTACAATATACTCCATTCAAAGCACTACAGCACCAGACTATATGTTATTTTATTTATTTAACCTTTATTTAAACACTCATTGAGGGTAAGAATCTCTTTTACCACAGTGACCTGGGCAAACTCAGAGATTAAAGCTGACAGGGCAACACCAACAGAGACAGAAACAAATAAGACCAGACTGTTCACAGATAAAGAAGAAAGATGTGGATAAATAAAGTAGAGACCAGGCTGAGTTGAGTTGTTCAAGACAGGACCAGGATATTTAACGTTAGTCTTAAACTGGTGCTAATGGTGCATTCAAGTGGCCCTCGGAAACTAGAGTATTTATTCATTTAGGTCTGATGTTTAGAGGTTTCAACACATGTTCTCTTAAATAACGTCTTATTTCATTTAGAATGTCAGTAGAACAACTGGACTCGGTTACGTCCAGTTCCCGAAGAGCACCTGAATGCACCTTAAGTACTTCAATAGAACTGGCCTCATCACAGTTTTCTCTTTCTTTTCTGCAGCACAGAGGCTTCTGTGTGGGCTCTCATTCGAGCAGAGAGGTGGAGTTTGAAAAGGTCCAAGTAAAGAGGAAAAAGACACACAGCGCCACAGTGAACTGTGAGATCTACGAACCTCAGGTATCTTCATGTGTTTACAAGGTTTCTAATGTGTTTTCATTTAAAAACAATGGGACAGAACCAAACAACTCTGGGAATACTTTTGTAAAAGCTAAATGTGATGATGCTTCAGGATGTTACTGTGAGTTTAAATCTGTAAACACTTCTCTGTACTTCTTCTCGACTTCTTCTGGACTTCTTCTGGACTTCTTCTTGACTTCTTCTTGACTTCTTCTGGACTTCTGGACTTCTTCTGTACTTCTTCTCGACTTCTTCTGGACTTCTTCTCAACTTCTTCTTGACTTCTTCTTGACTTCTTCTGGACTTCTGGACTTCTTCTGGACTTCTTCTGGACTTCTTCTGGACTTCGTCTTGACTTCTTCTGGACTTCGTCTTGACTTCTTCTGGACTTCTTCTGGACTTCTTCTGGACTTCTTCTTGACTTCTTCTCGACTTCTTCTCGACTTCTTCTGGACTTCTTCTCGACTTCTTCTGGACTTCTTCTTGACTTCTTCTGGACTTCTTCTTGACTTCTTCTGGACTTCTTCTGGACTTCTTCTGGACTTCTTCTGGACTTCTTCTTGACTTCTTCTGGACTTCTTCTGGACTTCTTCTTGACTTCTTCTGGACTTCTTCTTGACTTCTTCTGGACTTCGTCTTGACTTCTTCTGGACTTCTTCTGGACTTCTTCTCGACTTCTTCTCGACTTCTTCTCGACTTCTTCTGGACTTCGTCTGGACTTCGTCTTGACTTCTTCTGGACTTCTTCTGGACTTCTTCTGGACTTCTTCTGGACTTCTTCTCGACTTCTTCTCGACTTCTTCTCGACTTCTTCTGGACTTCTTCTTGACTTCGTCTTGACTTCTTCTGGACTTCTTCTCGACTTCTTCTCGACTTCTTCTCGACTTCTTCTGGACTTCGTCTGGACTTCGTCTTGACTTCTTCTGGACTTCTTCTGGACTTCTTCCTGACTTCTTCTCGACTTCTTCTCGACTTCTTCTCGACTTCTTCTCGACTTCTTCTCGACTTCTTCTCGACTTCTTCTGGACTTCTTCTTGACTTCAGGCGGCTGCTGTGGAGAAAGCTGCTCATTCAAACTCAGAGAGTGGCCTCGTTGGTCTTCATCTCCACAACCACACTCATCTTCATCCTCACGAGCACGAGCACTCACAGCCAGCCGTCCCAGACCAGGTCCAGACCCGGCCCACACAGTCCCGGGGAAGTGTGGTGTACGCTCACGCCTCAAAAAGAGCCGCCCCGAGAGCCAGCTCCTGTCCCGGGCCCCGCAGTCACCGTCTGCTCACGGGACACCCCGACATCTGAGGCCCTCAGTCACCGTCTGCTCACGGGACACCCCGACATCTGAGGCCCTCAGTCACCGTCTGCTCACGGGACACCCCGACATCTGAGGCCCCCAGTCACCGTCTGCTCACGGGACACCCCGACATCTGAGGCCCCCAGTCACCGTCTGCTCACGGGACACCCCGACATCTGAGGCCCCCAGTCACCGTCTGCTCACGGGACACCCCGACATCTGAGGCCCTCAGTCACCGTCTGCTCACGGGACACCCCGACATCTGAGGCCCTCACCGGAGATGAAGAAGGAATCATGTTTGAGCAGATGGTACCCACTTAAAGACTTGAGAGCAGCATTTCAAAGAGAAAAAAAATAACAATTGTGTATAATTTTATTTACTATGAATAAATGAATAAAAAAATAATTGTTTATGTATGTTTATTGTATTATTTCTTTTTATTAAATAACATTTTAACTGTGCAAACATGCTTCAAAATACAACCTTTAAAAACTGCACTAAAAGCGTTAAAATAAGACAAAGGAGGACTCCAGAAAGTTATGGGGCATTGCCTGTCATTCGACTTTTGTCCACTAGATGGAGTCATGAACCCTGCTACTGCCTTTAATTAAAGGGTTTGCTGCAAATGTGAAAGACTGGTTATTTCTTGAAGAATAGTGAACTGTATTTCAAAGTTATGAGAGTGAAGAAAATACACCACAGTGATTAACATTATTAAGAAAATACACACAAATCATTTTCCAATCTAGAGTAGAAGTTATTCATGATGACAAAGCCCTTTATCTAAAACCTGAAGACTTTACTCTGTTACTCCATTAGTGCTAAAGGTTGTAAATCCTCCTACATTATAAATATATGAAACATTCAAGCCAAAAGGCACATTTTTCCAAAGTGAAAAATGTATAAATCCATTTGAATAATTAGATCAGAAGTCAAAAAGTTTATGTTGTTAAAGTTAAGTTAATAAAAGGTCATTTATGTCCCTAAACCAGCATTGATTTGTCTTTATATCAGAATCATTAGAGCCTGGTTTTACTGCAGAGAGGACCGTCCCAGAGCGGGGCAGCGTCCCGGGGCAGCGTCCCGGGGGTGATTTGTTGCCTGTTACTCCTAAAGTACACAATGTCCTGGAGTAATAAGAAGGTCTCCAGGGAGCGGGTTGTATACGGCTTTATTTACCGCTTCATAAAGAGTCGTCAGACGCCGGGCAACGGCTCACACACTTCAACAACGCAGACGCACTCACACAAATCAGGCGGAGTTTGAGTTTATTACACACTCTATTATTTTGTCTTGACAGAGTCTTGTAGCTGCACTTTTCAGACGCTCCAAAGGGTGTCACACTTGTTTAGGTTTTATTGGCGTCAAGAATAAAAGCTTTAAAACTTTCTCATGCAGTGAAACAGAAAAATAAAAGGGTATGGATCAAATATAGGAGTTTCTTTTTGATTATTTACAGGCTTGGGTTATTAAATGCACAATGATTATACCAACAAACCAATTATTACAGTCAATCATATTCATACTTTTATAAACAGACCAATAAAGATGTCTCTGATTGGATCTTTTTACTGTGAAACTCCTAAAAGATCCTTTTTACTCGTGAATTTAAAGAAAATGTAGATTCCAGAATGTTTTCAGTGGAAGAAAATGCATTAGTCACTGAAATAACAGGAAATACAGCGGCACAGTGTATTCAAGAATACATAAAGGAAATGTATTGGAGCCTCCAGTTTAGATTTAATACATATTTAATGGTTTTGGCTGCATTACCGATATTTCAACCACACTGTGACAACTGGAGTAAACTATTGTGTGTTTAAAACAATCAAAAACAAACAAAAATAATTACAAACAGCAAGAAGAAATGGCAGAGATTAGCTTCAAAACAGACATTTTAATCCAAAGAAAAGAAAATTAACAAATAAAGACATTCCCCGTGAAGCTTTCCTAATATTAATCAGAGTATTTCTTTTTCTTTTCCTGTTGGTTTCATCTGTTTGAGAGCGTCAGATTCAGTCATTTCAAGTTAAAAAGCTCCAGGTCCAAAGTGATAAAGCTATTGTTGTAGATGTTTGTCGTGTGTTGTCTGGGCTCTAACAGTCCTGGGGGTAAATCTTGTTATCACAGTGTGGCCTACATTCTGTGAAATTCTCCATCATTAATTCATCGTGAGAGGCCCTCGAGAAGCGCGAGGCTCTCTGTGAAAGTCGGGGCGAGGCGTCTGTGCTTTTTGAGGCTCGAGGCTGGGTTCGGGTGAAAGGTTTTCATCTGACACACTGACGTCTCTCTGACTGAGGCGCCGAAGGCTGTCGGGGCGTTCAAGGTCTTGGATTTCCCAGTTCTGAGGTCGATTATTGTTGTGACTAAATCAAACACGGACCACGGCGTCCTTCACATCAGCTGTGGTCAAGCAATGATACAAAAGGTCTGAGGGAAACAGGAAGAAACTGACATAATAAACCACTCACGTCAAACTCAAGGCCCTTTTCAGTGTTTTATGTGGCCCTCCATTGCATTTACTATTGTTTAATAATAGGTTTTAACTGGATTTGAACAGGTTTTAGTTGAATTTGAACAGGATTTAGATGAATTTCAACAGTTTTATTTGGATTTGAACAGGTTTTAGATTAATTTGAACAGGTTTTAGATGAATTTCAACAGTTTTATTTGGATTTGAACAGGTTTTAGATGAATTTCAACAGTTTTATTTGGATTTGAACAGGTTTTAGATGAATTTCAACAGTTTTATTTGGATTTGAACAGGTTTTAGTTGAATTTGAACAGGTTTTAGATGAATTTCAACAGTTTGATTTGGATTTGAAGAGGTTTTAGTTGAATTTGAACAGGATTTAGATGAATTTCAACAGTTTTATTTGGATTTGAACAGGTTTTAGTTGAATTTGAAGAGGTTTTAGATGAATTTCAACAGTTTTATTTGGATGTGAACAGGTTTTAGATGAATTTGAAGAGGATTTAGATGAATTTCAACAGTTTTATTTGGATTTGAACAGGTTTTTAGTTGAATTTGAACAGGTTTTAGATGAATTTCAACAGTTTTATTTGGATTTGAACAGGATTTAGATGAATTTCAACAGTTTTATTTGGATTTGAACAGGTTTTAGTTGAATTTCAACAGCTTTTAGATGTATTTTAATCAGATTTATTTAATTTAATGTAAATAAAACCTATTCAAATCCAACTAAAACCTTTTTGAACCCAACTATCATTTGTTTAAATTCTTCAAAAACCTGTAAAATGTTGTGAAATAAAGTATTGTGTTAACCAGTGGTGGACAAACTGTGGTTTTGTGGAATATCGCTCGGTTGTTAAACCAGTTTAGCGTATTTAAAAGACACTATGAATGACTCTAAATGAAACATGTGCACTCTATATTCTGTTTCTGCAACTGAGTTTGTGTCTGTGCCGTTTCTAGAAACCACAGTTCTGTATGAAGCTGGATCAGGACGTAAAAAGACACGAGGTATAAGTCTGACTAAAATCTGTTAATGTCATTGAACTGTAAGTGTGCATATTATTACTGAAAACCGTCCTGCTCCATTCATTATTTCAAAGAAACTGATCACAAAAAAGAAGTTGGACTAATGGTTTATTTAAGGCAACTTTGGGGTTAATCCTGGGTTTTTAGGACGTCACAAAGATGGTTCACTTTCTTTTGGAGCAGATAGAAACTTACCCTGAAAAGCTAACCTGCTCCGGAGCAAGTTAAGTTCTAGATAAACGATAGAAAGGGTGCATTTATAATTGTGGTGTCTTTCTTTGTCAGAGCTAGAGGTGGAAAGCCTGTCCAACCAGAAACATTCAGGTTTTTTTAGCGAAGGGAAGCACATCTGTCCAATCAAATATCTTTTTTGAATTGCATTGGTCCAGAGTTTATTCTGCGTATTTTGGTACTGCTTCTGAACTGAGCTGCTAGTTGCACTCGGAGGTGGTTTAATCTGTGTCCGTTCGTCCCGCTTTCTAGAAATCCAGCTCGAATCGACGTGGGTCAGATTCATTCTTTGTATTAAACAGAAAAATAACTCTGATTCCAGGTCAGGTTCAGTTAAACTAGTGAAAACCACCGGAGACAGAAAGAACCTGCTGTGACTAAGGATTAAATAAGTGCTTTTGCTTTGAACTATGTGATAATATCTGTAACATCACTGCTCCTTTAAACAACGGCAAACCCTTTTTTAAACTCCTTTTAACTGTAAACGTAAAAACGCTCCACACAAATCTGATCTCACAAGAGTTAAAGCTCTTCTTTTTAAAGCTTTTATAAAATCCCTGTAGTCCTAAACCCTATTGTGCACAGATAAGCTTTAAAAATATATTATTTGCCCAAAGTATAAAGCTTTCAGAAAAGAATTATTAATCTTCTTTGGCTGTACTTAAACCTTTAAAGTGGAGCCCTGCTGACTTTAGGTTCTCGTCTGAACACTGAACTCACGCAGAGAACCAAAGCTCCAATCACAAAAAAAAAACGGCTGAGCATCTGAATGTTGAGTGGGAGCTTTCTCTGCTGCTTTTACTTCAAATCAAATCAGTAAATATAGTCAATTTGGGTTCTTTTCTTTTAGTTTCTGCCTTATTTTTCATTACTACATCACCTCTTTCTTTTTCCACTGCTTTTAACAAATGCAAAAAGGCCAAAAATAAGGTAAAAATAAGGAGTTTTTGTATAATATTTCAATCTGGTAATTAAATCTGTTTATTAAACCTGATTATTGCCTTCATAACATCCTCACTGTGTTACCTGAAGGCTAAATTAGCAGCTGTACTCGTCTCACTGTGATCTGGTGAGAATTACTGCTGCCCCACTTCTCGTTCCTCCTTTATCCTCGTCTGGGACCGTCTTTAGGAGCAGAATGGTCCCGAGGGGGATTCACATGAGCCGCGCATTAAACAAGACAACTGCATTATATATGAACACAGACGGATGCATGTTGTTCAGTGACCGTGCAGCGGCAGGTTTTATGGAAGGGCTTGTTTTACAGGAGATCTTTAGTTTCAGGTGCGTGACCGGGATACGGAGAAGATCTTCAATATCAATATTTCAGGGAGGTTCAAAACAAAACCCAGAACTAAGCCTTTCAATCCATTTGTGTTCAAGAACTCTGTGTTTTTGATTTGTCTGAATAAGGAAAAGTTAAAGTAAAAAAAAGGCTTGTAAAATACTAAACTATGTCCAAGAACAAAGTGAATCAGCAAATGGAAATAAAATAGATTGATTCAGTGAGTAGCATGATTCAAGATATTAAAATGAATGAATAATCTGTGTTTAATACTCGCAGCTCTGTAGAGACACACTGTTGTCTATGAATAAACCCAGAAGAAACAAACAAGAAAATTTAAAAGAACATTTATCAACATTCATTTACTTCATGAAGTCATTTTGTTTTATTACATCAAGTTATTTGGTGAGATTTACCCACTTTTTTACATTTAAAATAACTTCTTAAGCAGTTATATTAATATGTAATCAATAATAAATGAATGAATAATGTGTATATATAATTACACATTCAAACAGCTTATCATTCACGGCTTAAACATTAACAGAAATATTTATGGTGTGATTAACTTGACTCGATATAAAGTGACTGTGGTAGAAATGCTTTGAAAATGATGAATTAAATCATTACAAAGACTTAACTAATGTTTAATGGTGGAGTTATTATAAAGTTATTTGCAACAAATGTACAAACGATGTGCCTTAAATAACATTTTCAATAATATAACCACATCTTGATGTATTTTTCTTCTAAAGGAGCATAAAGTGATGATAAATGTGATTTAGATTTGGATTGTTGTAGTGTTAATAAACATAATGGCCACTAGTTGGCAGCATTTCCTTACTTTCCTTCCACAGTTCTTGTCTCTACAGTTTATTCTTTCATTTTCTTCAAAAACTCTTTCAATGTAATGTTTAATGTAATGTAAAAGTCACTGTTGATTCAATGAAATGTTTTAATATAAATAATCTGCTGCATTACCTTCAGTTTATACAAATTCCTACAAAACACTGTATTTTAGGTATTTTTATGTGTAAAAACTGCTTAAACTGTCCCTGCTTCATATTATTAATCCATAAAATGCATCTTACCCTGAGACTCTCTTTATATTAACTCAGAATTGATCATATTTGGTGCATTTTTACCTGTTTTAAGTCCCTTACCTTTTAATGAAGCCAATGTGTCCTAAACTTTTCACAAATGTGGGACTTTAGTGTTTATTTATTTTTCATAATGACTTTTATTTTGGGAAATTGCTGAATATTTGATACACTGAATATATTTTCTCATAATTATCAAGTACACCTTTGTCTTTGATAATATTTTAAAGGTAAACACACGTCTTTTCTTCTCTTTTACCACTGAAGAAAGCTGAAAACCTCAGAAACCCTTGTTATTACGCAATGTTCCTTTATCACTCTATCAATCTTTTTACCTGTTTGCTTTTATTTTATGGACTTATTGTAGCCTCTGTTTAAAGATCAGGTACGTTCTAGGTTTCCAGTTTACACCAGAGGCAGGTTTGTTGGTCGGAGGAAGGTCCCTGGAGCAAACGGGGCATGTCCTAAAGCCCCGTCCCGCCCCCACAGCCTGAGCCACGGTGCGCCTCTGCTCCAATGGAAAACCACGTCTGTCCGGACCAACTTCACCACGCACCACACGGAAAAGTAGCAAAAACACATCTGTCCTCTGCTCGTCCTCGTCTTTCCTGGTTCTCACGTGTTTTCTGAAGGATTACTTTGTGCGTAACGCGTCGCCGGGGATCCGTGGAGCTCCTTACCGCCTCTTGGACGCTGTTTCTCGGCGCTGCGACGCTGGGACGCTCCGCTGTGATGGAAAACTGCATTTAGCCAACGCTTCGGGATTATTTCGCTGGGATTTTTCACTCCAGAGATTATTTGTGGTCTACAGTCTTCTCTTAAAGGTGGTGTAGTGTTGGGAAAATGCCTGCGAGAACCAAGTATAATCTGGTGGATGATGGGCATGATTTGAGGATACCATTGCACAACGAGGAAGCATTCCAGCATGGGATCAACTTCGAGGCAAAGGTAAAGTCAAAATGAGGGCTGTTGGTTCCTATTAAGATCTGCCTGTGTTTACTCGGTTTCACTGGACGTTTTGACAGGTTTTCTTCTAAAGTTTCAAGTAATTGTCTCTGTTTTGAGTTTTGTTTGAAAAGGTGTGGCGTTGTTTTAATTTTGCAGAAGCTTAGAGTTATTTTGGCTTCCTCTTTGTGTAATGTTTGATGTGGTAAAGGTGTCCCATTGTGTCATAGTTGTACTGTACTCGGAGAGTCCCATTGGAAAGGTTTTAACAGGGTTTATACGTGGGTTAAATCCTGGTTTAGTCCAGATTTTGGTTTGGATTTAGCCTGGTTTACGTTTGTTTTAGTTTGCTTCTAGTTTAGTCCTGGTTTAGTTCAGGTGGCACCGCATTAACCAAGACCATAAACAGTGTATCATACATTAGAAAAGATCCCAGGAAGTTAAAATAAATAAATCCAAACTGTCCAAGTCCAGTTTTAGACCAAGTCCAAACTTATGGAAGAGTTCTGAGAAGAAGGCAGTTATAGGAAAATATTTAAAACATGATTAAATGACGTACGTTTTCATTCAGTCACAAGAATAATGAGAACAAATAAATAAAACTAGAGCTAAATGCTGGTGTCACTGTTGACGTCTCTGGTTGGATCATAGTTCAGTCTTGGTTTAGTCCTGGGTTTAGTTTCAGTTTTGTTACAGGCTTTAGACCTAGTTTTCGTGTTTAAAGATTAACCCTGGTCCTTCTGTAATGGTCGTTAAGTCCTGCTTTAACTCTGGGCTTAGTTTATAGACACAGACAGCTTTAGTCCCAGTTTAGTCCTTATTTAGTCCTGGTCTAGTCCTGGTTTAGTCCAGGTTGTAGGGTTTCATTGTAGGTTCGTTTATCCAGGGTTCATTGGTTTTGTGAACGATGCAGAGTTTGAGGGAGCTGTGGTCTTGGTCAGTCTAGGTTTAAAACACAAGTAACACTTTATAAGAATTCACACAATAAACAGTAGTGATTATTAATGTTGGATCTATGTGTCTTAAAAGTGTTGTTTGAGTCCAAGACAAAACCGAGAAGATGAAGACCAAGAGAACATTTGAGTTTATAAAACCACTTACAGGTTTCTTTGTTTACGCCAAACTTTAGACCATGGTTTGTCCTTGGGTTTTATTTTGAATTTAGACCAATTTCTGTGTAGTTTTGGCTTTGTTTTAGTCGTGGTTTAGTCCTAGTCTAGTTCTGTGTTTACTGTGTGCTCAGTCTTTGTTTTGATCCAGATTTAGTCCTGGTTCTGTTTTGTTAACAGAGTTTACTTCAGGTTTTTGATCGTGTTAGTTCAGGTTTAACACTTGGTTCTGGTCCTGCTTTAATTCTGAGGTTAAGTCTTGGTTTACTGCTTATTTGATCCTTTTAAGTCCAGTCTAGTGTTCCTTTAGCCCAACTTTGATGCATATTATTATCTATTAGTGTCGCTCTAAATCCTTCACATTCATCACTAAAACCTGCAAAAGTAGCCTTCATTTTTCTTTAAATCCCATGAGTTCACGGTGTTGTTTGCTTCTCGCTGACAGTACATCGGGAGTCTGGACGTGGCTCGACCCAGCAGCCGAGTGGAGATCGTGGCGGCCATGAGGAGAATCAGGGTGAGTAACTCCTCTGTGTCTGGCTCCGTCGCTCTTTGGAACTTAAAGCAGTGCATTGGACTGTGCTCCTTTTCTCCTCTGGAAAGATTTAATGCTTTTCAAACCCTAGATACTACACTTGGCTTGGCGTTTTTGGTTTCCTGGGCTCAGGGAAGTTTACTGATGACATCTTGAAGTGTAAAATGCTGGAAAATCTTGCTTTTTAACCTTGAAAGTGCTTGGAAAGTGTGTGAATCTGACTGAAAGACGGTAAAGTAAGGTGTCTGACCCCTACAGTGTGTGGCATTAGATATGACAGTTGCTAGAAAAGCCATAAACTGTGCTTATTGCTTGTGTTAGAGAAGTTTGTTTCCTGTTCCAATAAAAAGTGGACCTCCCAGTGAGCTTCAGTGGCAGCCGCCGTTGATGCCAGGAAAAGGAGCTTTGGTTTGGCTGCTTCGCTGTGAAAATGGTGTGACGCTGGCTCCGAAAAGCACAATGGAGGGAAACCGCAGGTGTCCGACGCTGAAAGAGAAGGTCACATTGGAAATCATGAGTTTGTAGCAGTGGCACAGGAAGGGTTTGTTTGAAGCACTGTGACCAACATATTGATGTAGGAAAAAGAGTAGTAAGCCCTCAGTTCACTTGGACAAAACCTGATTATCTAGTTCGTATTTAACGTACAAGACAGAACAGTTTTCCTTGGGTTATACCATCTTGTATTTTGTGTAACTAGATTATTTTGTTTAAATGGCTACGTTATAAACATAAAACAAGTGCTCGGCTGCAGAGTTTGAACTTTGACTACTTCCTGAGAAGCTGGATTGTTTTTCCAGGAGAGTTTTACTGGAGTTACTGGGCCTGTGTTTGTTGGCAAAACACAGCGAGGCGTGGATTTGTTGGAAGGGACACGGAGGTTACAACAAACAGCGCTCGCACGTAACGCCGTTGGTTTAGTTGGATTATGCAGCGCTCCAGAACAAACATGTCTTTTTAGATTTTAGTAAATGGTGTTGATTAACTTCCATTCGACAATCGCATTAACTCTCTTCAAAAACATCATAAAACACCAAGACGTTGTTGTTTTACTGTTTTACTCTGCCCCAATTGTAGTATTTTTAGTTTAATATCAAGACTTATTAACTGTTGTGTCTTGCTTTAAAGGTTTATTAAAACTAAAGTGTTTTTTTAAAGAAGGGAATAATCAATCTTGAGAACAAACCAAACGGTATTTTAAATAAGAAACTCAAAAATAACATTGGATTTAGGAACTGGGACTGTGTTTTTATCAGCAGTAAAGTAAAGGCACCTTAAAAAATACATTACATTCATTTGGCGACTGGTAAATAACTTTTTACTGCACAAAACTAAAGAGAGCAACAAAGTACAATAAAGGTTTAATCACAATATACTGCGTCTAATCCATCCGTCGTGGTATATTCTCTGTAACAATGAACAAATACTCATTTATTTTTATTATTTCACTTAAGCCTTTAGATCAGTGGTGTCATACTCAAAGTGGCGAGGGGCCGCCAAAGTGAATAAGAATCCTTTCAGGGGCCGAAGATGGTGACATTTGGAAGCTTTTATTAAATGTTGAATGTTGGATTTCATCTTCATTTGAGTCTTACAGAAGTTATCACACAAACAATAATTTCCTTCCTGGTTTTCGTTTGATTTGAACAGGTTTTGGTCAGATTTCAACAGGTTTTAGTCTGATTTCAACAGGTTTTAGTCTGATTTGAACAGGTTTTAGTCAGATTTCAACATGTTTTAGTCTGATTTCAACAGGTTTTAGATGGATTTGAACAGATTATAGTTGAATTTAAACAGGATTTAGATGTATTTTTGTCAGATTTGAACAGATTTTATTTTTGTAGCAAAAATCGAATCCATCTAAAACATCTTCAAATCCAATTAAAACCTAGTACCTAAAATATCGCCTTCTAAATGTATCGAAGGGCCACATAATACATTTGCAATTTTGCATTTACATTTGCCCCCGGGCCTTGAGTTTGACATGTGTGCTTTAGATTCTGTTTATTTACGACAGTGGAAGGTTTCTTTTACTCATGTTTATTGCAGCTATTTAATTTTAATTTCACCGATTTTTTAAAAAGTGAACTTGCCTCTTTCTTCTGCTCACTTTGAAAACTTTTCCTACTCGTTAAAGGTGTAAAAGCGCGCTCCCCGCTGTGCTCTGTGTGTGTGTTTGTGCCGTGTCGGATGTGTGTTACTGAGGTCGATGTACGCTGTGATTGTTCTCGACTGCGAGCGTCACCTGCGCGACAACGACGCTGATAACAAAGTAATGACTGAGTACATTCTCCCATATCGCCGTTTACTGTCAGCAAACTTTGTCCCTCTCGTGTTGGTCTTTTTATTCAAGCAGTTCTCACGAGCGACGAGGACAGTTCATCAAAGGTGAACTCACCGCTAAAGTTCCACTTCATGAAACTCCCATTAAAATAAAACAAAGGTCAACATTAATAAGATTTCGCCGGCTAATTTTATGGCTTAGTCCTTTTGTGTTTAAAGAAGGGAAGACCTTTGCTCTGAATTAAAGGAGTTAATGTCTGATTAATCTGCCTTTGATTGGTTTTAACGGACAGTAGGACGTTTTATCAGACCGGGATGAGAAGATTATGTCTGAGATGTCTTAAAGAGCACAGTGGGATAAAGGCAGAAGACTCTCTGAACTGTGCTCTGTGCTACAGCCATTTGTTTTGCATCAGTTAACTTCTGGTGAGAAAACCCATCAGAGGTTCATTAATCTTAGTCCTTTGTGCGGCTCTAAGTTCAAACTAAGGTCTTCACCAACGCACAGCCTCAGTTTAAATGAAGTGGAATCGGTCCAGAGTCAGACGGTGGATGCATGGCGTTGCAGATTATGGCTGAAAGTTTGCAGAATAGAAACTGAGGATTATATTTATATCATTTATATTTTTTCTTTCTAAAGCAGAGACCAGTGAGCAGGGTTTTCAAGGTTGTAAAAGTACTTGAATTTTGAATAAAGTGCTTGAAATTCTGATTGTGTCGCTTTAATAATAATTCACAATCTTACACAATCTTTTTTTGCATTTTGCACATAAGGAAAACAACAGTGCTCATGTAAATTTACCTCTTTTTGATCCGACAAGTTTCATTTTTGGGTGAACTATCCCTTGTCTGTGCTCCAAGGATTTAAACAATGAACAATTTAAGTCCACAATAGATTTAAATGAGAAAAACAGTTGTAAGGTGCTTGAAAAACATGAAAACACACCTTGAAAGTGCTGGAATTTGAACGTAGAAAAGGTGAGCGAGAGGCTGTAGCTCTGAGGAAACTCGAGGAGGAAGAGCTGGAGATGTGGAGGTTCTCTTTGGGACGAGGACAGGATCAGGAGTGAGTCCATCAGACGGAGCTCAGGAGATAAAGTTAGAGAGGTCAGACTGAGATGGACACGTTCAGAGGAGAGAGAGTGAATATATCTGTGGAAGGAGGCAGGAGGCCGAGAGGAAGAGATTTATGGATGTACTGAAGGAGACGTGAAGGTAGTCGGTGTGAGAGAAGAGGATGGAGCAGACAGAGATGGACGGAGGCCCCTGAAGGCAACAGCTGAACCGAGAACGTGAAGAAATATTAACTTAATTTAGGTGCACGTTACGGGATAATGATGAGGCTTGCACATCACTGGAAGGAGATTAAAATAAGAAAACAGTGTAAATAAATGTGAACAAAAACCTGATCGTGTTGAAGCAATGGGACCAAATTAAATTGATGCTAATGAGGCTAAAGGTGGATCTACAAACTATTCACGGAGAGGCTTATTTTTTAACATTTTTTTTCATTTGCATTTATTTTTTTAATGAAATAAAGGCACAAAGAAACAGGTTTAGTTCTTCTTCAGTCGTTTTACCTTTAAACTAGATCCCGCTGTTTCCAGATATCGACGTGCGTTTACTACAATGAACTTCTCGTTGTAGTTGAAGCCCATTAGTCTCTGATTGTGTGGACGTCGGTGATGTTTGTCTGCAGCTGAGGTGTTGTGTCTGCAGGTTGTACATCAGCAGCTAACGAGGCGTCTCCGAGGAGCACTAACAGCTGAAGTATAAACCCGGACTACTGCTGAGAAACGAGCATTAACGCCTGATAAAACGGCTTAAACGTGAACGTGGGGGTAGCGTTTGGTTCCGTTTCCTTTTGTGGTTTTGATCTGAAAACTGCCGGTGGCGTTTGGACAGCGACGGGCGAACGGTTAGTGAACATAATGTGACATAAAACAGATTTCCCGAGAGATTTGTGGAGTAAATGAGAACAAGCCGTCAGCTCGGAGCAACCACGGAGCTCCCTGCAGGATCAACGCCGTCTTATTTTACTTTTACTTTTGTTCATTATCAAATATAACATCATATCAAATACACAAAATACTGTCTCCTAGATGTATTACCATAGTTTCCTGATATTTTACATTTTCTATTTCACATCATCCTTTTCTGATCCATGTCTTGGGCCAAATCTTCAAAAAAAAAAATACCCGACACTAGCTTTTTCTTCTTATTGCATTATACCAACATCAGCTTTTACAAAATCCATATCACTTTGTTTAAAGTGCTATAATATTATGTCAAAATAATTGGGCAAAGAGAGACCTAATTAGTGGAAGCAGTGGAAGCCGGTGTTGACCCCGATACGAAGGGGACATTCAGATTAAAGCAGCTTTTATGATGTTAAAATATTAAATAAAGTTATTGCATATTGTTTTTTTTATATGAAGAGTTACTTTAACGGATGGAGTTTTGGTTTTCCAAGGTTAATATTTGAGAATGATTGAATATAGACAAAGATTTTAAAGAATGGTGGCCTTTAAAATGTATTATTGTTGTAAAACGATATGTTCAAAGTGTTTTAAATCAACACCTGATGCTTTTTAACATGATTCTATTCATTATTTAAGCATGTTTTTGTTTCAATACTGAATAATTTGTATATTTACTTACACTTATCGCCTTATCTGTGGGTGCTTATGTATTTAATTTGAAATGCGGCAGTATTTATTCATGTTATTTCCATTTCCGAGCAAACACAAAACGTTTTAAATCATGATGAATGCGAGCTCACAATCACAGATGCATAACTAGTTTTAATAAAGCCTTTTACCGCAGCCATATCTCTTTTTAATGAGCTACAGTCAGAGCAAACCCGCTACACTTAGACTGACATTAACAAGACATAGAGCCTCGCTGTCCGTCCAATTAAAGGTGAGGATTAGTGGTCGTTTATTAAGCAGACAGTCTGTTATCACTTAATATCTGGGTATAGCTCATTAGCACATGGCTCTGTCATACCCTGCAGTCTGATCTGGATTATAGCTTATAAAATATTTTATAGTCACAGTTTCATGACCTTTCAGTAGGACTAAATTAATTTAAACATTCATATCTCTTAATATCAAAGCTGCACAGTATTAAGAAATGCTCCATGTGCCATATAAATCAGATAAACTGCTCTAAATGTCAACAAAATAAAAAAAAAAAAACGTTATGTACCAGACATTTACTCCATGTATTTGTTTAATTATAGAATGTAAATTTAAAGTAGGGTTTTTACTTTTTGTTTTGTTTTTTTCCAATTAAAAACCATTACTATCCAAAATAGTACAACCAGAAATTAATGCATAAATGAATATGTATGTGTATGTGTATATGTGATTTTTTCCGCTCGTACGTCTCTGAGTTAGACCCCACCTCATTTAAAAAACAACAACATACACGGTATAAAAGCACTAAAAATGACTGTTTTAACACAGAGAGGACTGAAATTATATTGTACAGTTTTAAAAATGACAATAAAGCCAAGTCATATGACACTAGCCGAGCAGGTAAAGGTGTGGCCAGACTCTAATCCCACGAGAATGACACAAGAACAGGTGAGATTTCTC
This sequence comes from Rhyacichthys aspro, assembly GCA_036850595.1. Classification (NCBI taxonomy): domain Eukaryota; kingdom Metazoa; phylum Chordata; class Actinopteri; order Gobiiformes; family Rhyacichthyidae; genus Rhyacichthys; species Rhyacichthys aspro. The sequence goes on from CM072151.1 coordinate 3,742,308, forward strand.
CATTATTTCCAGGTGTGGTTGATTAAAGCTGTGGTTGTTCTGTCTCTTTACGTTGTGCCTCATTGAACGGCAGTGTTTTATTACAATATTTACGTATTGTTTGCGTCTGGTCTTTCACTCTTTCATCGTTTTGTTTCTTATTTCCTTCAGAAAAACAAAATGTTGCCACACAGACGATTTTTAAAGTGGTGGGAGTATCTAATACCAGTTTCAGAAATCACACACACATTTTGATCTTGTGAGATTTTGTGGCAGGAGATGTTGTGACACCCTACTCTATGTATGTATTTATTTATTTATTTATTTATTTATTTATTTATTTATTTATTTATTTATTTATTTATTTATGCATGCATGCATGCATGCTTTAGTCAGAGTAATGACCCAAAATTTAATAGGATTGTCACCAAATGGAAATAGCATGAGAGACAGCTTTTAATGCAACCTCAACAAAAATATGGAATAATATGTATTTTCATTGTTGTCCAGCTTCAACTAATACTGAATATTGGCCTTTTTCAAGAAATGTTCAAGCACAGGTCTTTCTTAACAAGTATTAAGTATTTAATTACATTATCAATTTAAATAAAACATAAATAATAAAAAAAATGACGTGGAGTAGAGCATATATACCATCCACAGTGGACTAATAGGGCAACAAACTGTTATTGTAATTGTAGAACTAATAGAATTAGATTTATATTTGCTGTATATCACATTTTTAAAGTCAAAAAGTCAGAACTGTTTCAATCCTAGAAATGTAAATGTTGTTTTGGAAAAAGTGGCTTTAACTGTGAAATATATATCTGTTACTGGAGCCGCTGAGGCCAAAAACCACACGGGAACCTGGCCAATCCCACTTTATTAAGAGCTGTGTAAACTTGGCTGACTTTGGAGCAGATGCCGGAGCGCCGCCTCGGTTTTCCGCAGCAACAGTGGCTCGTCGTGTCGAAAACAACGACCCGAGGAGAGGCTTCTGAGGACGCTGCGGTGTCGCGTCACATCGGGTCAAAACGGACGCGTTCACGAGCCGCTTTAACGCTGTTTGTGTTTGTCGCTGGCATCTGCCCACACAGCCTTCTGCTTCGTCTAATCTCGTTAGAAAGTGTCGAAACGTGGGAGCGGTCGACTGTTTACTCTCAGTTTAGTCACACGTTCGGAGGAGTCCCGGAAAAACGCAAAAAAGCTGTGAATTTGGAGAGAAGTTTTCAAGTTATGAGTTGATTAAAGATTTGAAGAGTAGGTTTTAATTGTATTTTAGGTTATTTATTTTTCATCATTAGAGTGTTAAGTTTGAGTTTTGATCCTCTGAGGCTTTTATAGTTCGTTAAGTGAAGTTTAAACCGAAATGGTGTCTATAATAATTTTAGTCAAAGGCCATATGAACTTGGAGGAATAAAAAATTAGGAATTACATGGGTCTGTAGTCAATTTTGTGTTTGTTAATGAGAAATGCTGCTCTGGAGTAAAGTGAAGAGTGGTAACCCTGATTTGTGAAGCTTCCGGGCCGTATTCATTTGCCAATAAAATGAAATGGAGTTTATTTTTAGTTTGCTGTGGAACATTACTGAAAAGATAAGATAAACTTTACTGTCCCTGAGGGTAAATGTGTCTTGAGCTGCAGTGCCACACAGAGCTGCATTCATTCATTCAATAACAGACAGAAAATGAGTAAATGTACAGTGTCTTCAGCCTGGGGAAAGTGCTAAAGATAAGTTCAGTAGTTTAAGATCCTGTTATGTGCAAAGATTTAACAAAAGATCAACCCCATCGAGAAGGTAAAGAGGGAAATCCTGGTGTGACATATATAGATTTAATCTGGTTAATATAGGCACAATATGCAGGATTTTCATTCAAAATTAAATCAATCCTCACAAAAATCTCTCTTTTCTGTCTTTTATATGAATCTATAACTTCCCTCTGACCATTATTTCACGTTTTTCTTCACATGAAAGCATCATTTTTGAGTCTGTCGCTCTTGGACAATCACAGCTCGGAGAAGAAACGCAGCAAAACTATCACAAAAATACATTGAAAAGCCAAAATAGACCTAGATCTGACTCTTTCTTTTAGTTTAGTACGTTCTTTTGATGACATTTACTTTATCAATTCTCCAAATCACGCCTTAGCCTTTTGGTTTTTGACTGGAAATCATGTGAGTGCTTTCTGAGGCAGTCATTAGTTATTAGCTGAGGCATAATTAGCTTAAATGTTAGCATGTTTCACACCCTTAAAGGAATTTCTCTCCTGTTTTCACTCCTCTCTTAAGGTCACAGTTGAAAGGTCAAAAGGACTTGAGTAATGAGCTACATACGGCTGATTAGCTCCTTTAACCGCCACCGCCGCTGCTCTTCAACTCCTGATTTTCTTCTCGGGACGCGCTTGCATCGACGGATCGATTGAGTGGAGGCTGTGTGTGTTTGTGAGACCGTGTTAATGTGTTTCTCACCGAGGACTCGTCTAGCGTCGGCTCCGTCTGCAGCATCACCACTTTCCTCCGACGAAGCTGGAGCTGGACGCTTATTCAAAACGAGGCTAATGTTTCACTCGGAGCTTCTTGGAAAATCAGTTCGAGTGACTGGAAAGAAACGTCTGGTGAACGTTCGAGAAATAATGAAATGAAATTATGAAATTCTTATATTTTGAGTTTGCAAATAGGATTATAGTCCTGTAGACACAATCAAAATGGATTGACTCAATATAACCTTATAACATGATTTCCACCTAATACCAAGTCATTATTGTTGACAAATTAGTGGTTTATATGAAAATTATAAACTAAATCAGTTAGGGCTGCTCAATTATGGAAAAAAATCACAATTATTTTGGTTATTATTGAAATTAAGATTATTTTACACGATTCCTCACTGACTTTGGAAATATGTTGGATTTATTGAACAAAACAGTGAATTCTACTTAAAATAAATAATAATAAAGTCCCTAAAGTAAACAATAAAAGGTATAAATAAACAGAACAATGTAGTGCACTTCCACAATCTCCTGGAAAACAAGTAATAAATAAAAACAAGTAATAAATAAATGTTTTGTCTCGATTACAGAGGTTTTGTGAAAGGTTTTGCTCAAGTTGAAAATTCGATTAATTGCAAAGCCCTAAAATTAGTGCATATTGACAACAAAAGGCTCAAACAGATGCTTCTTAAAATAAACAAATAAATATAACAACTGCTGCTGGGATAGGCTCCAGAAATGAAAATGGATGAAGGAATGAAAAGGATCCCAAATAAACACATCAATGAACTGAATAACTATTCTAACTATAACCAGAACTAAATTATATATAAAAAGTACCATTTCTAAACCAATATGTGTCCAACAAACGAATATAAAGAGGTGAATATGTGGTGTCAAAATAAACAAACTTCACCTAGAGTTGCAGAGTCACAGAAAAACAAACAAACAACAAAAAAAATATTGTAACAAGCACCAAAGAAAGTCAGAATTGTAGAAGAAGGAGCAGGAAGCAGTAGAACATTCACATTTAAATACAATAAAACTCCGTAAATGAAAGGTTTATCAGTCAACTTTCTGCTAAAAACTCCGAGTTGATTAATCTTTTCAGAATATTAAACCTTACACTTGTCTGGTCCTGTCCATAAATACAGTCGCTGCTGCCATTTTTCTTCAAATGAATTTCCGAACCATGTTATAATACATTAGAGGGTAAAGCTTTATCGAATTAATTGTCATTTATCTGCAGCTCACAGTATTAATTCATAGAAAAATGGCTACGTGCTTCATAACTTAATTAGATGATATCCACAGCTCAATCCCAAAGAGCAAACGGGACGACCCCTGTTCACAATATCTACCCCCGGGGTTATTAAATGTCCTGAGACTCAAATGTTAATTCAAAAATTCTGGAGGATGAGATATATTTCAGCAGCGTATCTTGTTAATTATAAGATGAGAGGGATCAAATTGAGTCGACATTGGTTATGACGAGAGGGGCACAGGTCGTTGTGTTACCCCCGGGAACTGATGAAGGGCAGATTTAAAGGATAGTTGGTGGAAAAAAGGGGCGGTGTTGGGGGAAGGGTAGCTGTAAAGGTTGGTGCAAAAAGGGCCAAAAAAGAAAAGGCAGGAGGAGAGGGAGTGGAGAAGACTGGAAAGAACAAAATGAGAAGAACAAAAGGTTGTAAAGGACAGGGCAGAAGAGGCACCGACACAATCTGAGGTGGGGCAATTATAAAGCAGGCTCCACAAAGAAAAAGAACAAGAAGCAGTAGATGTTTCTCCATAAAATATGAAGCAAATAAAGCTAAAGTTGCACAAAATAGATCAGTTTCCACTAAATATAGAAAAGCAAATAAACATTGTATTTGAAAATGATTTTGCAAAAGTCTGTTTGTGGGATATGTGCTGGTTTAATGGAAGCAGTGAGGGTCAAATGTTGCACAGAGACTCATACATTTCTCAATTATTTCTTGTTTTTATACATCTATTACATATGTTACCCTTTTCTTAATCAGCTGAGTCTCACTTTATTAAAAAAAATAGCCTTTATTGTGAAACATTTGCAGTTTACATTATATTTTAATGGGATTTTAGTGGAATAGTTTTGGTGCAAAAGTAAATAGCATTTCAAAGGTTTTAAAAAAGAAACGCTTCGGAGTGTAACCTTTTTGACGTGACTAGATAACATCATATTTAGTTTTCATATAATATAAAACCAATAGGAGTAAGATTTGTAAATGAGAATAGTGTTTTAGCTCTTTTATTTTCTAGAGTTTCTAAAGTCCTGTTGTAGGATAAAGGCAGATTAGGGCTGAAATCAACTAAACCAAACGACAAATAAAATGACAAACTACCCAATAGAGCTGCACGATATTGGAAGAACGTGCAATATATATGATTACTCTTTTAAATATTGTGATAATGATATGATCCACTATATCCGAATGCTCTTTAATATAGAAAAAAAACCCTCTGGACTCACTTTTGCTCATCAAAACACAACCTAAATCAGTATTAAAGATTGAAACAGGAATAACCAGGACTAAACAGGTCTAAACTAGAACTAAATACATGAACCTAGTCTAAACTTCTTTTTCTTTTTCCTTTGGGCGACGATTTTGACAGAAAAAAGTACCATGAAAGTCACAGATACAGAGATAAAAGAGAATATTATATATAATATTTACTATATATTGTCACTGTAGCCTCTGGAGGTTAAATTGCCCCGTTAATGTCTAAGCTCCTAAACTAATTCTTCCTTTACATTGAACTGGGACACATCATCACATATTATTTACTGGTTTAGCTTCAACGTTTCTATTCCAGTGACTGTGGATTATAAAGCTCACTACTCTGCTCTTCCATTTACCGATACCACACTGTGGGCTCAGAATGAGTTGTCAGCAGTATGATGTCTCCATCCTTCCCTTTACAACCGGCTGCTTCCCTTCTCCGTCTCCTCTGACAGCTTAATGTAATGTAATGGCTCACGGATTCTGCAGGATTTTGCTCCACTCCATCTTTCCTCGCTTTACATAACCTGACTCTCTTCCACACAGCGTCCCGTAAACGTGTGACACAGATCGATGTCGGGGAGACTCGATGGTTCAGGAGAGTCGGAGGGAGGTGTTCTGTAGATATTAGTGACCTGTATCAAACACTGTCAAATCAAGGCTAATGGTCAGAGATACACACCTTTAATGTCACATCTGATTTAACTTTGTATTTAGACATTTTAACCCCATCTTCCTTTGAATTTTACCTTGTTTTTCACTGTTGCATTTAGCTTTTTCAGTGTAATCTCCTAAAGTTTATTGTAGCAGGAATCATCTGTGAAAAAATGAGACCTTAAGACGTGATCTAGTCTTTATAATGAAGGATTTTAATAGATGACAGTGGGATTTTGACCAATCACAGCTCACTTCAGGTAAAAAGGAGCGCTCCCATTGGTCGACACTGATGTCAACAATGAAGGAACAAGGAAATAAACCAAGGAAATGGGTTATTCTGTTGGAAATATGTCTTATTTTACAGAGAAACAGCTCAAAAAAGATAAAAATAGAGAAACAGCAGCAAATTAAACATGGATAAATGTTGGAGACGGAGATAATTCCAGGATCACTACAGTCTACAACGATAAACTACAAAGATAAAAGTTTCAGGTCAGATCTAAACCTTGATTTAATGCAACATATTAGTATTTTGTGGTGGAAAATTGGTCTGGTTTTACCTTTTTTTTAAATGAAAGAAGGAAAAGGTTACTCTGCTGTTGTTGGAGGAAAGTGGAGTCTGATTCCAGGACAAAAAACAAAATCAGGTTCTGGAGATTTAAGTGGTTTCAATTATGACTGTATTTAAATTATAATGTGTCTAACTATATGTGTAATAAGGGCACATATTGTTCAGTAAAATTGTGGCATTAGACAAACAGAGCAACTGAGCACAACATGGATTTAGTAAATAAGAAACCATTAAACTACACAGAAAATACAGAGATTTTGCAGATTAATTATACATTTTTCCCGACAATAATGAAAATAGTCGATGAGGTAACATTATTCTGTTAAAACTGACCATTATTATTCACTCATCAACTAACATTAAAGTGTAAGACGATGAAAACCATACAAATAAAGTATTTAAAATAGCAGAACTGTTCTCAAAAGCCTAATAAAGCCAAATATAGACCCTTTTGATGTATTTTTCTGTTGATTGATCGAGGACTCGTCTTGATTCCTGCAGTAGTTCATCTCTCTGTGATGTTTCTCGTGTGAAAAGCTCAAATGTTCAACGCCAGAGTTATAAAAGCGAAGTTATAAAAGTCTCTCTCAGCTGGAGTCGGTGTCCGTGGTCCACTGTAAATGTGTTTTAATCACACGTGGCGAAAGTGTCCCGCTGAGGGGCGTTTAGGGTCCGTCTTTTAATTGTTGTTGCCGGGACGACCGCTGCTCACCACCTGACGATTAACCCCGACCCGGTCTCGGAAGTTTCTGCTGTAATTTCAATAATGTACCTTCTGGATGTGAACGTTTGACTTTTGTGTCCATTATCGTCATTTTGTGATTTATTTTTTATTTTTTTCTCCACAGGAAAGAGTTATGTTGAGGTTGTGGAGGGACTAAATTACTGGGAACTTAATCATTTGAGACCAAAGCGCAGCAGCACAAAAAGCATTCAACAAAGAAACATATAGAGCAGTATTGTACAAAACAGGATCAACCAGAGTAGCTCAAAACCATCTGTTCCTGAAGCTGTGTCAAGGTTTTGGACTGGTCTTTTCTCCAGTTTTATATGAAATAATGCGTCTTTAATCCAGTGTGATGCAGTGGGCGGGGCTTAAAATGGTAGTTTAATGGTAGTTTTTGTTAACATAAGAATATTTCAGGAAATCTAATACAGTTTAAATAAAGTAGCTGCTGACACATAAACTGAATGTGAGCATGTGAGCAATGAATGTATTTTAGGTCAGTTTGAGGTAGTTTTTACATTATCAACAATCAAAACATCTGTGTCATAACGAACTGCTTGATTAACAATAAGTGTATGACATTTACAGACAATAATACTTTAAATGCAGTTGTCAGAACCTTGGAGAATTATGTTGAAATACAAACAAAGGCTCAGGAAACTATCTTCAAACTAGTTGTTTTACGAAAGATCTGTAAAAGCGCTGCTCTGTAAAATAAAGTGTGTTTCTCTGGACCCAGCCGTGTTGTCACTTCAATAACCTCCGGCCCCTGTTTCATTTTTTCCTGCTTGTTTCTCCTTTAACAGCCGGGTTTCTGATTCCCACTGGTCACATTTGTGCGGCGTGTTCAGTGGCAGTGAGACAGATTACAAAAGGGAGTTGGGACCCTTTTTACCGTTCAACAGGATTACAAGCCTCTGAGACGACCACACGGCCCTCGTCCCGCTGTAGTCCGCCCCCTTCTGCTTTCATTGGCCTTTTTTATTCCCAGCACAACATCCACTCGGCCTTTAACGCTCGGATGTTGACAGAGCCTTGAGGAAGAATGGTGGAAACGGCCGGGGGCTTTGTTTTTTTGCTCATTGTGTAACAAGACTTTCTTTACAGCCCGTTGCTAAACATTTGGTACATTGCTGATTTAGCTTTTTCCGTTTTAATAGTATTACTTTTTCAAACAGCAATTTCTCTTGAAACCTGTCAATGCTTTGTTCACAACAAAACTGCACATTTGTTTAGTTGTTTCACATCAAAAACAGGAAATCAGGCTTTGTTTAATGAATCCACTTTTGTCTTCTCGTTATTAGCTGCTAGCATTGAGCTAACACCATGTGACACGCCTCCGAGCCTCATTTATATTGTCAGTGTAAATGTTCTTTAATGCTTCGATCATTACCATAATGGAAAGAACAAAAGGTTGGAAAGAACAAGGCAGAAGAGGCACCGACACAATCTGAGATGGGGCAATTAAAAAACAAGAAGCAGTAGATGTTTCTCCATAAAATATGAAGCAAATAAAGCTAAAGTTGCACAAAACAGCTCAGTTTCCATTTAATATTGATTTTACAAATGCCTTTAGTCTGTTTATAGATTATGTGCTGGTTTAATGGCAGCAGTGAGGGTCAAATGTTGCACAGAAACTCATACATTTCTCAATTATGTATTTGAATTTCTTATTTTTATACCTTTATTACTATATGTTACCCTTTCTTAACCAGCTGATGCACATTGAGTCTCATTTTATTCAAAAATATAGCCTTTATTGTGAAACATTTGCAGTTTACATTATATTTATTAAGAAAACCATAGCATTATTACAGTTAATTGTGCAGTATTGGTATTGTTCATCTTGATATTTCATACAGTTTGCAGTGTACAGTTCTGAATTATCAAGGCTCTGAAGGATTTGTTAAACAGAGAAAGCGTGCGGACCACCCACTCTCCGTCGGAGCCCTTCACTCTCTGTGTTTGAGCCGGAGCCTTCTCTTCGCGTCGAGCACATACTTCTCATGGTTTTCATAGCTCGACTCTCGGTGAGCGTGACGCAGATCCTTAAAAACACAGCGACTTCTGTGGAAAGAGCAGCCAGCGATAATAAACACCAAACTGAGATTGTCAAATGATACAAAAACGGTCAAAAATAAATGTCACTGCTCATTCTTAATAATAACCAATGAAAACCTTGAATGTTGATCATGAATAAACTGACCCTGGAACAACTATATGAACCTTGTGTTTCGATGAATTCAATTAATGGTTTCCATAGTTTCTTTTCCACTAAACAAAAAGATCAACAGTATATTGTATTATATCACTAATTCATGTCAGATTTACGCCTAAACTCTTGTCGTACAGTTAGGTCCTGATCATAAACAATTTATGACTTGAATCTTTTTTTTGCTGCTGATCTACAAAAAGGTAATTTTAAATATAGGTTGGATCCCTTTTAGTTTTAGCCCTCCAGGTATAAATTTACACTCCAAAGTCTTGTTAAAAACCCTCTGAAGCACATGGCTAAGCTGCATAAATCAGCAGCAATAAATCAACAGTTTGATTTATCATTGAGTCAGAGTTTTGTTCATCTTTTTCTTTCTCGATCTTGGCCTCGATTTGTCCCTAAAAGTAAAGTAGCCCTTGAGACTTGGCCTTGAGCCCATCTTTTACTTAGTCTTATGTCAGTCTTGGACATAGTCTCAAGATTTTAAATCAAAACCAGCCAAGACCACGGTTGTTTTATTTTTCCACATCGTTCCTGTGAAAGCCTTTTATATTATTTATCTCTGTTTCTCTGCCTCCTGCGAAGAATGGCAGCTCCACCTTGAGTCTGGACTTGTTCTGAGAAGAATTCATAATCATTTTCCTGAAGTATTACACACTGATCTTGGTCAGTATTAGTTTGTATTTTAATCTTGACTAAAACATTTTCTCGCTCATAAATTGGCTCTTCATTTCAACACTAAGAGTCTTGACTCCATAAAGACCTAAAGAGACCCAGAACAAGCTCCAAAGTAAAAAGAAATTCTCAGAGCCATCACTTTTGCAGCAGTTTAATGCCCACTTCATTATAGATTTTTTCTCAACTTGGAACAAGCCCTCCACAGTCTTTCTCTAAATCACTGAAGCCTGAGTCGATTGTGGCGAGTGGAGAAAGGAGGGCGCTCTGAAATTAGATAAATATTGGACTCCTATCCACAGCGCACTTGTTTGGCAGCACTTGAACCGAGCGGCATAATCAGTTTGGAGGCATTTCAATGGTTCGTGGTTATGAAGAGTATTGTTTCTGAGCTAAATTACTGTTGAAAAGTAGAGTCTGCACAAGGGCCAATTTACTGTGAACATTAGGAAGGCTCCGTGAACACATTAGAAGAACAGAAAACATACTTAAAGCTCCAGTGTGCTTTTAGATGATTAATTTCCTCTCCAAACCTCCAAAAGCCTTAAGTAGTTGTGCTTTGTTTTGCCAGCTGCTCCCTCTAAGCATTATTTGATCAAACTGTGCAGATTGTGAAATAGAATATGTGAATTTTCCAGGTTATTCAGAAGCTCTTCACGTATGACTTCAGTTCTCTTCCTCTCTCTTTACCTGTGCCCTCTGCAGTTCTTACGTTTCTGCTTCATATCGAAAACTAAATTAGCTTTTGATTGAATTTAACGGTAATCCTTATCTCAAATAAAAGAAACAGTGGTCCATGGACAGTGTCGTGTGTCTGTGGAGCTCTTAAATAGTGACATAAACAGACAAAATGTACAAATGTTGGGTTTAGTTTCCAGTTAGGGGTCGCAGGTCACTGGAGCCTATCCCAGCCAAAACAAAACATTAACATTTCACTCAAATCCATGTCAGCTACCTGTTGTCTGGTGGTTTCTCTTTAGAGTTATCATTCTGTGGATAGATATTTGTGATTTCTTGTTTTCAAATGTATTTTAAAGTCAATCTCACAACAGATAAAATTAGTTTTTTGCGGATCACGATTTTAAATCCACGATGATGACGTTTTAATTCCTCTTAAACCCTTGTGTAATAACAATGTGCTCAGGTGTATTTATATAGTAATGGGTTGTGTGTATGGTTTGTGTGTGCGGCTACACTCTGAACAGTGTGTAGAATATTATTCGACGATGCTCGCGGTCTGACCTTGGAGCTAACCCGGTTCTTCAGCTCTGGGTCTTATCTCACCTGAGCGTCCTCTGTTCGACCACTGTGTCTCAATCTGCCCCCGGCCTCCTGCTCTTATCAGCGCTCTCTGTGCTGTATCTTAATGCTGGCAGCCTGTCCGTGCAGCTCCGAGGACTCTGAGCCCCCCGACCTCACCTCGGTCCGTCCCGGGTTAAATCTCAGCACTGCAGCTTTTCAATTCTCCGGTTTTTTTTGTTTTGTTTTTTTTTACAAAAGCCATGTTTCTATTGGAGTGTTACATTACAGTATAGCACACATGTCGAACTCAAGGTCCGGGGGCCAAATGCGGCCCTTTTTAATGTTTTATGTGGCCCTTCAACAAATTTGGACAGTGATATTTTTGGCACAAGGTTTTGATAGATTTGATTTTTGCTACAAAGATAAATAAAACCTGTTAAAACCATCCAAAACCTGTTCAAATTCAACTAAAATCTGTTCAAATCCAATTAAAACCTGTTTAAATTCAACTAAAAATCTGTTCAAATCCAATTAAAACCTGTTTAAATTCAACTAAAATCTGTTCAAATCCAATTAAAACCTGTTGAAATTCAACTAAAATCTGTTCAAATCCAATTAAAACCTGTTTAAATTCAACTAAAATCTGTTCAAATCCAATTAAAACCTGTTTAAATTCAACTAAAAATCTGTTCAAATCCAATTAAAACCTGTTTAAATTCAACTAAAATCTGTTCAAATCCAATTAAAACCTGTTGAAATTCAACTAAAATCTGTTCAAATCCAATTAAAATCTGTTCAAATCCAATTAAAACCTGTTCAAATTCAACTAAAACCTGTTGAAATTCAACTAAAACTTGTTCAAATTCAAATAAAACCTTTTCAAATCCACCTAAAACCTCTTCAAATGTGACTTAAACCTGTTCAAGTCCAACTAAAACCTACAAATAGTTTCCGTAAAAGGAGCAAATTAATGCAAAAAGATAAATTATGGAACACTCAAATGAAGATGAAATCTCACGTTCAAATTTTAATAAAATCTTTATAAGATCTTTCACCATCTTCGGCCCCTGAAATGATTCTTATGAACTATCGTGGCCCCTCACCACTTTGAGTTTGACACCTCTGCAGTATAGCATCTTTCTAAAGGTGTTTCCTTTGTCAAAATAAGGTACAGTGTAGGCGGCTGGGCTTTTGGTTCCAACAGTGTGATATGATTTCTTGAACACCTCAGTCTGTCATTTGGAGCAGTCAGACTTTGTAACTCAGGCGGAAATTAGAAACAAAAAAAAAAACCCAAAAAACAATTTCTCAAATAAAGCTTCAGCTCTTACTTTGAAAATTGAAAACGTTGCATTTTTTTGTGCGTATTGCATTCGACACAAGCTGAATATCTGACACGAAAAGAAGTTTGTTATGCACTTTTTAAATAAAGTAGTATCTCTTACCGACAACTGTTTCTGATTTTGGAGTGAATATCTTAAATCTTGGTTAGTGCACACTTCTTTTTCTGTCTGTTTACATTGCATTAAACACAGGATTTTGCCTGGAGTAAAGAAAGCTGCAGAACGATAGGTAACTTCTTCTTCTAGTGCTTATCGCTACTGCACATGGTTATACCCCCCGCCTCTGGCTACAGACAAGGATTTAAGAAATAGTTTGTTTTTCTGGAAGTTAGATCATTTATTTATCATTTTTCAAGCCTGTAGCAAACAAAAAGTAAATATTTACATGTGTTTATCTTAGGAATAGTTGTTAGGAGGAAATGAAAACATATCCATCATTGTGCAGAGTGAAAAGATCATCTAAAGCTGAGGGAACGTGTGTTTAATCAAGCTTAATTAAACTGAACATTTCTCTGTTTAATTTACGAGTGTGCATTCTCTGTTTTTGTACAATTCCTGAGATGTATCTCCTTGTTTCTTGTTTCTAGTCTCGTTGTAAGTGGCGTGTTGTTGTAGTTTTTTGTGACAGCGAGTAAATTATGTTGTTGTTAAAAAGCAAAGGAATAGTTGAAAATTAGGTTAAAACGGGCTTTAAACCAGCTCCAAACTGCTCAATGGAAAGGATTTAATCTGACTCTATTTTCTATTGTCACATTCTCTCAAAGAGTCATTTCTACTTCAGTAAATGCTTTTAAAATGTCACCATTGTTTTGGAGTTGGGCATTTTGTCAGCGCTAATAAAGAAAATAGGGTTTGACTTAAAATTTAGTAACAGATTGGAATAAAATCGAGTTAAAACAAGTCATTACACGCAACAAGAACAAGGCAATTATCTCGTTTATTGTTGCTTCTGTTTTCTCGAGTTGCATTTTTCTATTTTGAGCTGCTCCTGACACAAAAATCATATCGAAAAACGAAAACATACAAAATGTTTAGTTTAAAATTGAGAAGTTTTGTTTTTTTGCTCAATCTATCTGTTATTTAAGTGGCTGAAAACAAGGACAAAACTGTAGGAGTGAGCTCGAGGGAAAGACAAAACCAAAGCAGAGCGTGAGATCAAACACAAACTATGAGCCAAAAGGCAGAAAAATCTTAATGAGCAGCTTTTTTTTGCGTCTGCAGAAGGGAGTTTATCCACCAAGGCTACGGCTAAAGCAGGTCTGACAGCAGCAGCTTGGAGCCTTAATGAAAGTATCTATTGAGAGCAAAAGGTTTCATTAAATCCATATCGGAGGGCAACGCCGTTTCAACCCACACAATCCCCGAACGACACATCTCTGTAACCTCCGGATCAGAGCGTTTCCTCGACCTCCTTTCATCTGCTGCTGATCTAAAAGGGGCTGGGGAGTCATCTGAAGCGGCGTGAGGTGGACGAGCTCCGATACTCTCCTCGGCTCGTCACATTGTTCGTGCATAAGAAATGTGACGGCTGCAGGTATCGCTCTGGGGGACGTTGGCTACAGAGCTACGCAGATCGGTGTCGTTACTGAGAGGGATGGAACGGTTCAGGTTTGTCCTTTGTCCAGAGAACTGTGATTAGTTTCTATAGGAGACATTAATATGGCAAGAATTAATATAAAGAAGGTGATAAATCCTGCTGTGTAGTAATGTGAGAGGCTATAGCTGTAAACGTTATTAGTTTGTTTCTGGTTGATGTAGAAAATAAATCAATCTTTTATAATTCACAGCAAAGATCCGTACAACCTCGGCTCTAAATAAAAGCCATGAAGATCTAACTTTCACCAACTTTCAGTATCTTTTCTCTTGGAATATCACTGTTAATCACAAGATCAAGACGGTTTTGTTCCATTTTTTTCCTCTTGCTTTTCGTTTTTTTCCTTATCATCCAATCAATAAATTAAAATATAAAGCTCCACCTTTTGGAAACTTGTTGTATTTTTGTTTTTCCTGCTTTATTTTCAGCTCATTTGTACACAAACATAGTTCATATCGTCATTCTGAAATATTTCATGGTTTCTTGCCCTTTATTTATCCTCAACCAGCAATAGATGTAGCTATGGCTAACTTTAAACTTGTCCTTTCCATATTGTTGTTAGGTTGACATTAGAGATGTGCAATTAATCGAATTTTGAATCGAATCGCGATGTAATTATCCACAGATGGCAATTATTAGCTTTTTAATCGACGTCTACAGCCAATCATCTGTCAGTAAAAGCAACTTGTTTGCAAAGAATTTAAAGGAATTCATTTGGATTCTTTGTGTTTTAAATGGAGTGGAAAGCATTCATTTGTTGTTAAAGCAGCGTTTTGTTCACGAACCTTATTTGTAAGAGCCATATTTATTTGTTGTAAATAAGAAAAGATCAAATTGAATCGACCAATATGCTTAAACAAATTGTGATTCATTTGATTGAGTTGATCACGAGCCACTACACTATGTCCACTACTTTATCAGAACATAATCCATACATTGACAGTCTGTCCATGTTTTTTTTTGCCTCTGGGGTTTTCTGCAGCAGATCCAGACCACTCATAATCCACAGAAGTCTGCTCTGCTTCGTGTTTTTTTTTCACCCGACCTGACTCGTTGTGCGTCAGAGAAGAGACAGAACCGATGATGTACGTTTTACTGATTGTCTCGTTTGCGGTCGAGAGGAGAACGCGGCGTTTAATTGATTCTCGTTTAGTCCCAGGTGGTAAATTCACACCGAGGCCATCTATCAGTGTCATTACGGTCCATCCTTCCCCGGAGCCGGTCTCAGTGATTAAAGACAAACTGGTCCGAGTGAAGAGGTGAGAAACATGACCTCAATCTTCAACAGTTTTCAGGCGCATTGACTTTGAATTCAAAAACAACTTAGTCACAAAATCAGGATTTCTCTTTGGTTTGTGTTAAAATGCTCAATGTGTGCAATATGCATCAAGTTTTTTACCTATTCCTCATAATTGTTCGCAAATGACCTCTTTATTTGTCTATTTATACATTTTTTATAAGAAAGTCAACAATAAAAAATATATCAAGTACAAGTCCAAACCTGATCATTGCTCAGAAGTAGTTTACATGTTTGATACGTTTAAGTGCTTTCGCCTTTTAAAAATCTTTGCAGAAATTATACTTTTAATACATTTATTGTTTTCTTAACATCAACAATTACAGTTTTCTGTTAGAAAGGACTTTTCTGATGCAATAATGTGCCCCTCTGTCAAAATAATTGCCCAATAAAAGCCTTAAGTCAAGTGCAACCAAAAGTGGCTTCTTTGTGAAAATTGGCTTTGTTTCTTCACATAGTTCTGTTTATTTTTATTTTACCCCAAGCCCTATCACCATTATCAACTTAGTTATTGCCAGTTTATACTTTTGTGCAGCCCAGACCACGTTATATCACCAAATTCCTATTTAAGCTAGTCTTAAAGCACGTTTAGCTCTCTTCTCGGTGAACAGTGAAAAAGCAGGTTGCAGTGTTATATTTTTTGACAGTTTGCCCTGTTTTTTTTACAAATCTTAAGCTGTAAAATGGCAGAACGTCATCTTTTGTATGTCACAGTAGAGTGTCATGACCTTCAGTTGTAGTGTTACAGTCATCCACGATCACTTGCACTAATTGACTTCATTTAGACACAAAAGACAAAGAAAAGAAAGCGCTCTTTTACTTTGAAAGGCATGGGAATTGTTGGTGGAAAATTGCGACTGGAGGAACATTCCCATATATCTACAGTATGCACTATATTACCTTAAAGTGAGTATTAACCTTAATCGAAGTATGTTACACTGGTTGTTTTCTGCGGTGCCGTTCACAGCCCAGTGTTCAGTCAGGGGCCAGAGGTATTGTTCTCCCGTTTCCTTTTCATAAAAACCTCTTCCTGAATCCTTTGTAGATTTCCGTCGGCCCAGCCACCGCCGGCCCGTTTCATTACAGCTGTCCCAGATTCAGAGCAGCGGGAGGGGGATTGGAAATGTTGACATGACTCACATCCTGCAAAAAAAAAAAAGCCCTGACTACCTGCTCTTCCATTCAGACCACTCCATCAGAACAATAAGAAACACTGAAGGCTTCACATTGTTTATTTAGAGGAGGGATGGAAATATCGTGTTTTTTAGTTTAAGTAAATGATAAGAATCTATAGCCTTTATGTATTTTTGTTATTTTTATGACGATGTGTGCTTCAGGTTAATCTCAGTTTAAAGTCCATCATGAAAATGTTCCTAAAATCCTTTTTTTTTCCAGTTTTCGATCCAAAATATATTGTTGTCTTCATACCTCTCATTTCCAAAACATTCAGCTTTATGTAAAAAGGTTTATTGGTTTCTTTTTACATTGGTGTATCCCATTTCTGCTACACACCTGCAGTAAAAAAACAAGTCAGGATTTTTCCAAATGCTGAGCTGAACCCCTCTGGACCTGTTAATAAAACTATTGGTTCCCAGTGGATCTTGTTATGTGAACAGAACGTCGGCCAGTCGCATCAAAGTTGTTTTATTCATGGTCAGGTACACGCCTCTCAACCTCTGCACAAAAATAAACATATTTTTAGTTTTGCTCATATTTTAGAAACAAAGCGTTGATCCAAACAAATAAAAAAAGCCCCTTGTTCACTGTTAGACAAATATACACTTTAATATGTGCAGAAAGTTGGTTGGTTTCATTGAATTTGTGACACATCCCTGAATTTTAATAACGTCCCACGGCCAAGAATATCTGTCTCTGCTGCTGCTGCTGCTGCTGGGACAGGACCAGTTTAATAAAACACCTCTGAGCTTCACTGAAGGAGACTGTTAAAATAAACCCTTCCTATTGGAGCTATTGTTTGTGCAGTTCCCAAGTGTCTGGTGTTCACTGCTGTCCTGAACATACAACACCTCCTTATATGGACACAACAGGATGACCTCCAGTGGGTTAGACGTCCAATTTAGATCTTATTCCTTGAGCTTTGTGCACGTTTTGGCAACAGAAGATAAGCAGACACAAAAAAAGATGAGTTTGGGGAATGGAAACCGAAGGAATACCTGATATGTTTAGTTTTTAGAAGCATTTAGGTTAAAGGTGACAAGCTTAAAGTCTGTGGACGCTGAGGACTAATGATAAATAACATAAAAAACATAACATGATGGACCTACAGCACAAAGCACAAGCAGAAAAACCTCAAGATTAACATAAAACGCATGCCACCATTAAAGAAATAGACTTAAAATACATTAGAGAAATAAATATTAGGTAAATAATCACACTTGAGATACAAAAATAAGCATAGGATGTAGTATTTTAGCATTCTCGCTCCATGTGTTAACGGTAAATAACTATAAGCAGCCAATAAACACTATTAAAATGCTCGAGGACACCTTCAGCATCAGTAAACAATAACATGTGCCATCGACAAACATTTGATTATTGTTGAAGCTGTTTTGCAACAACATAAAATATTTAAAAAATTGATTTATGACTAGTCTTGATGTCATTTTAATTATTGCCTTGTAAACTTTCACTGTCACTCATCATTAGAGATGTAAGGAAGCCTATTCAAGTGCTTAAAAGAGTGTCTGAAATGTCCATCTCTCGACTCCAAAACCAAAGTTTGCATTGTGAATATTGAAAGCGAGGTGAGCCCAGTGCAGCGCGAGTCTGGAACTGTCCCCGAAGTGTTTCTGCGACGGACAGAGGAGCTCCGCTGATGAAATTTCAACTCACCGCTTTGCAATTTGTGACGAGGCTTAGCGCTTAGCATCGTCACAGCAGAGACGGAAATCGATTCCCCTAAAACTGAGCTCGTCTTTGGAAACAGCTGCAGGATACGACCGGCGCGAGTGCTTTCACAACCGAAACAAGTCACAGCGCATCGAGGAGTCGTGAAGTCAGACTTTAAATGAAAAGATTCAAGGCTGTTTCTGTCTGCATCGGGTCAGCTTCTGGAGAACAAATGAATCCAGGGCACAATTTCCTGTAGTTTATAGATATTATGACAAGATTGATGGCGAGAGGCGGGATATTTTGCATAAAGTATGGATAATCGGCAACAAACGAAGGCCACACAGCAATGGATCAACACTGTGAATGAAACGTGAGAAAAGCAACATGGAACGGAAGATGGGAAATGAATGTTAAAGGAAGGAATATAAGTAATATTTGAAACATTAAAACTCTGTGTGCTTCGTAGGTTCGTAATGACAGCTACAGCTTCATAAAAAAATAAAATAAAACAGTCTTTCTGATTTTCTTTGTACGTTGCCAACATGAAACAAAAGTAGAAAAGCAGCAGCAGCATGAATCTTGGCAGTGAGTGTTCTCCTCTTTGCTCCTCATTAGTTTTAGGATCGTTCAGAGGGTCAGGGTTAGACTGGAGCTGGCAGCAGATCGCTCTGGAGCCACTTTCTTACATATTTATGTTGACGTGATCATTCTGCTGCAAACACAGGGTCTATAGTGTAATGTACCACATGGGGTCTTGTTAAAGAAGCTAAAGCATATGTAAGTACACAGGCATCACACAGAAGATACATTTTCATGCTTTTCACGTTCACATTTTGCATATCTCCTCAAAACCTTCTTCAAAATGACATAAAGACAACTGGAACTTGAAAGTAAAGCATTATTGACAGCTTTTATCTGTAAAGCTGTGTTTTAAACATCTTTGATAATTGGTTGGAAGACAGTGGGATCCTGCTGAGAACTGCTCACAAATCTAACTTTGCTGTTTAGGAATACCACATAAAACTCACAATACACTGCTTACAATTCCAACAACCTCATTATGATACTTTGCAAAACATTAGTTCAGTCTATGTACAGTATCTGAGGAACTGCAGTGGAAAAAAACCCTCTAAAATTATAGACAATTTGAAATAAGCATTAATTACACTGAAGTCTAGAGTCAGTTTAACGTAATTTGTCTGAAATGAAAGAATATCCATCTATTTTAGCTCAGTCCCCTTCAAACATAAAGCCACTTGCACATGTCGCAAGGACCCAGCTCATTTTTAGAGAAAATTAGCCTTTAAAGATGAAAAAATCACTGTTCTGACCATTTTAAGTTAGTCTCTTGACTGATTAATATGAAATAATATAATAAAATAATATAACATGTTCCATTTGGGAGCAGCAGATCTCAAACTAGTTCAACTGAGGTCAACCAATAAAATATACTTTATGAACCAGCGTGCATATCTTAAATTAAACAGGACGTATACAGTTATAGAATATGGAAAGTTAAAGTTATAAAACATAAACATAAAATACAGCTCAATCATTAGAGTATAAACTTTATTGTCTCATAGCTGCTGTTCATAGATGCTTTTGTCGTGTTTAATTATAAGAAATGCACCATGCCGTCTTTGTAAATGAACCACAGCGGAGTCATTAAGCTTTCCACTTGTTGTTGTTTCGATTGCACCGCCTCAGAGTTTGTGACCTCTTCTTACAATAATCGTGAAGCGTGTTATCGAAGCTTTGAAGTGTGGCAGTAAGAAGAAAGTGTCTGGTCTTTCTAACAGAGAAAAAATACCTTTAAACATATATCTCTAGTACATTTTTATGTCACTAAAATTAAGTTTCTGGTTGAATTTGCAAATAACATCCATATATTTTGTAAACTAAAAGTAGGGACCCTGTAAATCCAGCAAAAATAAAATGATTTGACGATGATTGATGAATTTTTCTGGTGTTTTTATTGCACTTGTTCTAATTTAGGAAGTGACACAACAAGAGCAGGAGCTTGGAGGAAAAATAACAGGAAAAAGGAAGTGAATGAGGGGATTTTAGACCAAACAGATGCTGGCAGCGATAAGGGACTCACTACTACCACTGCTCTTTTTGGACAATTACGAACTGGCTCCAGAGTGTTTGAAGGTGACTTTTTTATTACTTCTCGAGTTAAGCTTTCCCCCGAGATCTCCTCCAACTTTTCTAAGCCGTGCTTTTAAAACTCCCGCAGTGACGAGCCGCGGTGGAAATGAGCTCCTGGAATGCTGTTAATGGCCAAAGCCTGATCCTTACTGCTCCTTGAAGCCGCTATAATTTGCCATTGCACCAGAGACTCAAGATAATTAGTCCCAATGAGGGATTAGCTTCCGACCGCAGCACATTTTAGATCAACCGGACAATACGGCCCGGCCTCGCTGACCCCGGATTCCTCAGACGGAGCGTGAACTTTTGACAGGCTTCGAGGCACTGGGGCAACTCCTCTGACACTGGACACATCTGCTTTAAATATTTTATGATCTATTTCATTATTCACTCTCTGTTGGAGCGAAACAGTCTGTTCATTGTTTCATAAATCACCTGCTGTCTCAAATCAGAGTCGTTCTCGCTCCCGAAACTCTACAAATGTCTGTTCATGTGTTTGTCAGATTACTGCAGTTCTTTTTACTGCAGTATTTCTAAATCTCAGATGTGTACCTTCGTTTCGTCCAAAATACTGCGTCCAGACTTCTTCTAAAGTGTCACAAACATAAACACATCGGTCGCTGGTTTCGCAAAGAATAGACTTCAAAATTCTACTCTTTCTTTATAAATCTTTATATAACCTTGCTCCTTTCTACCTCATATATACACCCATCCAGGTCAGTCTTGGTTGTGTTTTCTGTGTGTGTTTTTAGAATATTCTTCTGTAAAGCAGGAGGGTCAGCCTAGTAACACAACTGGATCATATATTTTTGATTGTAAAGTCAGAAACATGCCCTTGGCTTTGCAACAAACAAGAAAATCAATACTCTGGCATCCCATCTCCTTTCATCCAATCAGAAGAGGCTCTGTGTGGTGCGTTCACTGACAACAGGTGAAAACCAGCGGCAGGTTTGATGTAGACGCAGCAATATGTGTCACTTCTGCTTTCATTTGGCTTTTCAAAAACAGATAAAACTAAAAAGTCAGGAGATATTACTTTATTTTACAGATAAATATAACAAGCTCACAGATATTGAAAAGTGATAAACCTTAAATACATACTAAATATTACTTATTTATAGATTGTTGCATTGATTTAAGTCGAGTAAACATTGTGCAAGAGAACACGTCGTGCTAATAGACATTATGAAGTATTGTTTCAGTTGTGGCTCGTGTAAAGGCTTTAAATGTGATAAAAATGAGTGCTAGTCTGTGTTTGTGCCTCTAGTCGTTTTATAGTTTGTGTGTTTATTGTATTAAAGTATATACCTTATATAACTTATGCTAAAAAGCTATTAATCTGCATCCATTAGCGCAATAATAGACATATATCCCTCTAGATCTAATGTTGACAATCACCTAAAAACACCTGATTATCTGAAAATGAGCAGTTTATAAGAAGTTTTTATGTATTTTATTTAACATTTTAACATTTTGATGGAAGTTAATGGGAGGCTCACTTTTGCAGCAGCCTCTCTTCTCATTATTCACTGTTATTCTACTCTTTCTGATACGTTTCCAATACAGAACCCTTTTTGTCGTTATCGATGGTTTATCACTTGACAGTCACTACAGGAACCTGCCCCACTCTAGGGTTATTGACTTATTTAGATGCTTTGGCGTATATTTATCCTGTGGTGAATGCAAAAGAAGGACAGTGATGCCTTTGGGTCCTGTTTTGTGCTGACAACACTTTATTCTCTGGGACTGAATGAATAACATCAGCACCAAGAATCTGACGTGAAATATAGACTCAGTGACAGACTGTGGCTTCCCGATGTTTGGTCATGCACGACACAGAGTGCATTTTCAGCCATTTCATTTGCAGTTTTACCACAAATGGAAAAAAAATCGAATTAAACAGTAGTCGCTAAATTGCAGGACGTGGCTATGAATAATGGGCTGAGTGAGATTGAATATTGTTGAGAAAAATCTCTACTAAAATCAGAAAACAGGAGCAGAAATGATCAAATCTGGCAAATATTTATTCAATTCTTTCTTAATAATATTATCTTAAATAGATCTATTTATGTGTCTAGAAATAATGACTAAAAAATGAAAAATAGAGCTCAAAACGTGTCACAGCAAAACACAATTACAGTAAATATTGGCATCTTTAATGTTCTAGTGCTTTACTGCATTTTGTGAAAAAGAAATAAAGTAAATTGGAAAAATAGTTATTGTTTTGGCTAAAAACACTCCTGGTTTAATTTATCAAATGACAGTTTAGCTGTGAGTTATATATGGAGAGATTAATAGCCAGCTTGTGTAATTATTCATTGTTTTATTTTTATTTTCTTTCAAAAATCACTTCTTTTCTCTAAACCAGACTCACAATTATAGTGACATCAGGAGTGAAACCAACCTATCACTTGTTTATGAAGAAAATTCAACCGAAACCTGAAGAAAAACTCACTTAACTAAGACTTTTTATCACAGACTGATCTTTAATCTTCACATTAAAAGAAAAGAATACTGACAACCGTAGGAAGTTCCATTTGGGAGCATTGCAGATGTAAAACTAGTTCAACTGAGGTCAGCCAATAAAATATACATTATGAAACAACTTGCATATCTTCAAAAGCTATTAAACGGCACGTATAAAGTTATTTTATGAAGGAAAGTAAAAAGTTCTCACACAAAAACATAAAACACAGCTTAAATCATTCGAGTGTAAACCTGTGTTGTCTCATAGCTGCTGTTCATAGATGCTTTTGTCGTGTTTAATTATAAGAAATGCACCATGCCGTCTTTGTAAATTAGCCGCCGCAGCAGTCATTAAGCGTTATTCACGTTGTGAGGTTTTCCATTGCGCTGCCTCGGAGCTTAACATCGTAACCTCTTCTTAAACTAATCATAAAGCGTGTTATCGAAGCGCTTTGAAGTGTGGCGGTACCTGTGGCATGAATTTAGAAGAAGAAAGAAAAGCAGCTGCTGTTTCAAATGCTCTGCGTGGATTCTTCCTTTTTCAAAACTTTAAAATAGCATTTAGACCGTGAGGGGAAAGGTTTACACACATTAGAGACAGATGAGGCAGACTTTCAGGAAGAGAACAGAACACAAACAGTTTTTTGGGGGGTTTTTTGTTTGTTTTTTAATGCAGTACGAACTTTGACACCACATTTTGTCCCTTTTGATTATTATTTACATTAAGTTCTCAAATGTTCTTAATCTTTGCTGTGATTTTTTTCCATTTAACATTTTAGTTAATTTCAACTCAACAATAGATTCTGTGTAAATCCCATTTTCTCTTCAAAAGTATTCATTCCTAAGTGGACTATCATTAAAGATTTTGTTTATTTATAATGTTTTAACCCTTGTGTTTTCTGGAGCAGTGCTAATAAACTCTGACGTATCTGTGTAGTACTTATGCCAGACCAGTAGGGGGTGGGTTTTCTTTTTACTCTTTGTTCCTATGATATCGTTTTCGGAGAGGACGCCAGCTTCGCATTTCTGCAAATAAACGAAAACACCTCCTCGTCTGGATTCGGAAGTTTGCTTTTCGAACGGTGAAATAACGTAGATGAGCACCATTATAATCAATGTTAAATGCATTTTTTAGTTACATTTTTCCATTATTTTGTTGTTATTTTTCCATATATTTCTCAAGAGTAAGAGTTATTTCCTACATATTTAATTTTAAAAAATCCAAACAATCTGCTCCATGCTCCGTTGTGTATTTATATCTCGGGGCATTTACCAGAATTATTTAGTAGACCCTAATATTGCCCTGCCCCAGGACGTACAGCTTGAATATTAACCTCTGCTGATGTGTTTAGAGGAAATAAACTCATTTTCTTCGATGTAAGAAACAGTTATTGTCCAGTTTTGTCATTATTAAGTTATTAGTCTGTCTCTCTCCGTTGTATTATGTATTATATTCATACTTCCTCTGGGAATAAACGGCATTGGGACATTACTGACTATAACATCCTTTATTATCCAACCATATTATCTCCATTGAATTAAATCCTTAAAGCTGCTTTTGGAAACTGTTTAAATCCTGAATCTTTTTCCCGCTGTACTTCTCCTTTAACCGAGCTCATAAAACATAGATTGTGTGGTAATGTTGCATGATGGGACGCGCTCTGCCGGCTGCCTCCGTGACCCTCTAACTCCTCCTTGTCTAATGATGACAGATTACCCGACACACTGAGCTGTGATGGTTTAATCTCATAATGATTCACTATTACTTACTTAGGCTCTGGCTGAAGATGGTAATAGAGATCTACTGTTATTGCCCTACAGCACAACTCGTATAACGGCGGGATCTGGTTGAATAGTTTTGTTGATTGGCTTTTAAAATACCTCATCAGAGTGTTTGCTTAGTGCGCAAATATAAATAGATGAATATAGATGTTTATTATCCAGCGCCTCCAGTGCTTTGGTCGTTTGGTGGAAGGCACAAAGAAGTTAATGTGGTGTAAAATGGTCTAGTTTGGTGCAGAAATGGTCACATATTCATTAGTTTAGGATGATTTTTGGGGGTTTTGTGTAATAATAGTGTGTAAAAATAATGGTATATCGCAAGCATGAAAAACAATAGCCCTTGAATATAATCTATAATTACCTTTACTGTCTTACACTGTCAAACAATAATGATAAACGCTGCTGATTTTCCTTGACATTATTGAATAGCTCTAAATGACCCTATAATTTAGCTTTGTGCTAATCATATAGAATAAAAAGTTCATAATAGCACTGATTTTCTTTAACAATGAAGCACAATTGTGTAATCATGTAATTGTTTTTTTTTCTTCATATATTTTCTTTAACAATTTACACACCGCAGTAACTAACGATAATGACGTGTTTTCTTTGTGTTGGAAATGATTAAATGCATCCACACGAGCGTTTTATTCACACAGATGCATATTTATAACGTCACAGTGCGTGCAGTTCTTCTGAGATTCATCTTCACAATCATTAATCCATCGTTAAAGCATCTCCACAGTGTTTCATGTCTGTCTGACCCTCGTTTTTTAACGTTTTCATGTCTCTGAATCGTCCAAGTGCAATAAAAGTTACCCCACACTTCAGAGTTGATTGGTCATTGGTCATTTGCTAACAATATAAATGCTTTTGAAGACTGAATGAGTAAATAGAGGTTACTGTTGTCCTTAATTGTTAGCTACAGCTTGTATTTAATGTAATTTTGAACAGATTAAAGGTTTTGTCGCTCACATTTCATCCAATCAGAAAAGAAACTGATTAAACTACATTTAATCTTTTGTAAATATATAACCCAAAGACAAAACATTGCATTTTTCTTAGTTTATTTCAAGTTTTTGTGCATACTTCCATCTGTTTCATCTGCTCAGTGCTTCTTGACCCTGACTTTTGTTATAAAACATTACATTTAGACTCTTCCGACACAAGACCAGACTAGAAAGTAACTCAGGGATGTTCTGATAAGACAGAATACTGACTTTACAACTCGTACATCAAAACAAGCAGCAGATACTCAATCATAAAATAATAAAAGCTTCAGAGGAAGTTATGTGGACAGATTCTCCAGTGAAGTAAACCCAGAGTTGAAGTTTTGTGAAGTTACTTTTTGAATCAGATAATTTAGCTTCACTATGATTATATCTTTAAAGCAAACACAAAAAACTTTCCCATTATACCTCGAGCTTTAAAAACTGCTGTTGTAAACGTTCTTGTTGCCATCTGGGACGTGGCAGTCATGTTTATATTTGCGTTTGCCGCATGTGCACATCTATTTACGTCTCTTGTATCTGTATTTAGTCGAAAATCTGTCTCTGTTTGACGTAACAATGAGCTACGAAAAATGTAATTAAACCGCAGCAAATCTTTGAAGCCCGAAGCGTTATTCTTTTCCTGCTGCAGCATTTTTAAAATCACAGGTTCACGGCTGTGTATTATACTTTTATTTTAGCTGGTTTCAATGATAGGAACAGCTTGAAAGCTTCACGATGCATGTGTTCTGGGAAAACTGGCTCGACAAATGTTTTATAAAAAAGAAAATGCACTTTATAGATGATATATTATTAGATCCTGACAATACACACACTGCATAAAAGAGAGAAAAAGAAATATCCACTTTCAGAATTCGACTTTTAGACCTTATTTGTCAGTGTTTCCTTTTCAGATGCTTGTGGAGGAACTAAAATTGATTGCCTTTTCTGGTTTGAGGAATAGTTTATTTGCAGCTGTCGTGCTTTTATATAAATGTTTACAATTGGAAACATTAGGACTAAAAATGACGGGAATCTGAGTCTGCTTCTTAGCATCCAATAACTTCTTGCATTTTTATTTTTACTTCAATTTAAATTATGCATATTACTAAAATGGCCTTTACATATTGACCACACCCATTGGTCCTAATGTATTATCTCGACATGGGGCTAAATGCAATCCCACTGAGCAGCTCCAGGACTCAGATTGAGGGCGTTAAGTCGATCAGACGGACACTTTATTAGGACAGATGTGTCTAGACCCTCGTTTACTGACAACAGTGAAACGGGCTGCTTTTCTGAGCCTCGAGGCAATAGCTTTATTCTTGAACCATTTACAGTAATAGAAGAATCGAGGACAGAACGACAGTATCAAACGGAGGCGGAGTGTTAAGCCCCTGGTGAACTGTACCATTGTGAC